>BROG01000415.1:42500-60000 GCA_030159075.1 Atrina japonica | reverse complement strand
TACTATACTAATACATATCTACCTGTACTGGTGCTTATACGTATCTTCACTTACTGGTACTCATGCATATATACATGTACTGGTACTCATACATATCGACATGTACTGGTGCTTCATATCTTCGGGTACTCAAAGTCATCTACTTGTACTGGTAATAGCGGGTATTCATTGTTTTTTGTGTTTTTTTTCATGTGCAGGAATTCAATTATTTTGGTTGTTTTTATTTTTTGAATCATTTCATATACAGAGGGAAACTACTAACCGATAAGTTATTGCCACATTGATATCGAGAATCGCGCTTGATGTCAACGTTCCGCAAAGTTTACGGACGGTGCAATGACCTTGTTTGCAATATGTTTGACTTAATTAAATGTTTAGTTACCTGTACGATAGCGATTGATGAATCATCTGTATAGATTGTGACGATGGTTTATTTCTCACATATTTAATCTGGATCGACTGTAGCCTCACGGCGGGTGGATGCTCACTATTCCATGACACCTGATTCCACCTCTATAGATCTATAGAGGTCCGTGTTTGTTTTATATTCACCAGATTTGTATCTTGTATTCTAGGTATTCTGAAGATTTACACTTTGGTATCTGTGGTTTTTATATAAACTGTTATCACATAAATGTTCTCATTTGACATTGGACGGCAAAATAATACAGAAGGTCTATAACTAATCAATCATAGTATCAGCTTTTAATGATTTAAAAATAATATTCTTACCTCAATTTTCAGCAATGTTTCATTTGTTAATTTTTGTCCATCCCAATACATTATCGGAGGGATCTTAATGATGATATTTTTTGTAAGGTTAAGCAACACCTCACCGGATTTACTTTCGATTCGAAAAGAAATTTTATTTGGAAATTTGTCTGCTGAACGTTTTCTTCTATCGTGAAACTCATCGTCTACAGTTAACAGTATTGGCACTATTTCTGAAAAAAAATGCAGTATGTAAGTTAATATAATTGACATTTATCATCATCATCATCATAATCATAATCATCGTCATCGTCGTCATCATCATCATCATCATCATCATCATCATCATCATCATCATCATCTATAAATTATTGGAATAAGCTCAACTCTATATCAGTGTGTAATATGTTAAATATTCGAACTATGAAAACCATTTATAATGACCATATCATCATGATCATCATCATCATCATCTTCATCATCATCATCATCATTTATCAATTATTGTTTCTCAAAATCAGAAGAATTGATTTTGTTGGAAACAACACTGCTCCAAGTTTTAATTGGCAAAATTTAAATGACAAGATTAAAACTCTCTCAGTGAATGACAAAACACAAGAATTTGATTGCTTTGAAAAGTCTCAAGAGACAATTACAAATTAGAAACGCAATTATAAGTGAAACAAAAATTGTGGCTTATTTTTACTCTCTCTCTCTCTCTCTCTCTCTCTCTCTGAAAAGTTAGTGAAAAATAGATGACGTGAAAAAATGTGAATCTCTCATTGGACTTATCGAGCTTCTTATAAGCCAAGGTCAAGTCAAGATTTAAGTTGGTTTAATCAACAGACACTAAGGTAAATCAGTCAATATTAACCAGATATGAACATTTCGATGAAGAATATATATATATATTATGAAAGTTATGATCCTGAAGAAGATCGTTTCTGTCAATTAGACTCCATCAGTGGCGCTCAAAATTTAAATAGATTTTCTAATGTGGTATCAAACAAGGCCAAATAATAAATCTACACATATAATCTAAATCCGTGTAAGAGTAACCAATGTTAAAATATGGATATCTTAGCTATATGTATTTGTTAAGTTTGTTATTGTGTATTAATTGATCAAACATAACATGGGGATTGTTTATCGGATCATTTTGAAAACATAAACATTATGTACCTGTTAAGAGAAAATTAGTTGTAAGAAATTCACAATTGGAATGTCAAAGTCAAAGTTTATTGTATGATTTAATTGTCAATTTCTCATCGGTACCCATACTGAAGTGAAATATCAGACATGATGTACTATTCAGATGCATTATTCAGAACAGTCTGTATTTTACCAGGTTTAACGACTATTGCCTTTTAAAACTTTAAATAAATGTCAAAAAGCTTCAATACATTTAGTCGTTTGATCGGTTTCTATGTTCTTTATTGAGTTTGCGCCTTTTCTCATAAATGCTACGAGTAATGTTTAACTCTATCACTGAATACACTCAGATAATTAACTTTTATCGGGTATAAATGGTAATTTACATTTGACACAGACACATTTACAAAGTACTTACTAAATGTATTTCTTGTTCACCTGTAACATAACTGATTCTATCTCAATGACTCACTGACCCTTCATCACAAGTCAGAAATTTTAGCCACAGGATAAACAGTACATTTTTGTTTATTTTCAATACAGACATGCTTTCTTAACTGTCCATATTTATAGTGTTATAGGTATTTTCCTAGTGTTCCATTCCGTTTAGATTTGTCGGAATACTTTGTACTATGATCCGTGACGTCAAGAGATACGAACCCTAGTTAACTTCCGGTTAAGTAACGTTTACATTGATGATGACATTCAATGATATTTTATTTCAGATAATTTGAGAGGTAAGAGAGATCAGAGTTCAGCTAAATGTTCTTTCTTGTGAAGATGACAAAATCACGCCTTTCCTGAAGACTGCCTTTCAAACCTGTCTCATTATACCGTATGTAATCCATATATCTGGTCCTTTATACGATTAATGCCTTCACCGGAAATGTTACAGGTTACATTTTTCTGACAGACTGTATACTTATATAACAAACTGTGATGTAATGGACAACTCGAAAATGGTGTAATAGTGAACAGCATTAAAGCATATACGTCACATTTTTCATGAACTTCGATTCATTTATTATTATTGTAAATTGTTAATATTAAAATGAAATACCACGCATAGATGTTAAGACTCATTCTGGAAGGAAAAAATAATAGTAAAAAATTAAACTCTTTCATTTTGAAAATCACAGATATATAAGTAACAATCTTCAGGAAGTTTACGAGACAATATACAAATTTGAAAATTCAGAGTTGGGATCTGGTACGTATTCCGTATTGGCCAGTCACATCCGCTGTGAGTCCACAGCCAAAACAAAACAAAAAATTAATGAGGAATAAATCATCGTTCCAGTTGGTATACACGTCTCAATAGCCACTATCGAATGGATAATTTAACATTTCATTTTGTAAAACATAGTAATTGTTAAAAAAAAATCATCATTTCTACCTTAAAGCTTTTAAAATGTTGGAATAAATGCGAATCGTTGATATCTGTGAGCAAAACCTTATCAGCAAGATCAGGCATGTCGAATAGTATGCGAGATATAAACACTATTTACAGGCGACAAAGGGGATTACTACTAACTGCGGAAAGTGGACGACAGGAAAGCCAAAATCGTTACATTTGTCGTATAGCTTGGTTGTCAATTTCCGTCTGTGTCTATAATATGCAAAATATTCGAGCGTGAAGCGAGTGTGAAGGATTATGTAGTTTGTTTTTTTATTAAATACACCATGCAGAACAATGCCGGATTATAAAGGTTTTAGTCATATGAATTATAGGGGATGATTACTCCTCCGTGGCAACTGATGCCACCTCTTGTTTTCAGATGTCTGTATTTGTCCACTTTTTACCAAATTTTTGTATTTATCTCCTGGACATTCTTAAGATTATTAAATTGGTATTTGTGATATTTATATTAATACTTTGGTATTTGTGATTTTATGTAATACGCTCGTATAATTAGGAAAAATATACTGTACGTTGCATATAACCTTCTTGAATAGGTATAACTTTTATTCGGTCGACAAAAAATATCGAATAATTACATCATTGTACATCAACATCATTTCATATACTGATTCAAACTCATTTGAATTAGAGTTATTTCCATAACGATGTAAAAATAACAAAATGTCAATTATATGTATAGCTCTTCAGAATGAACAAATCTTACAATTCACAATATGAAGAAATATGTCATAGCTCTAAATAAATCATCAGATGTTGATTTTTAGCAAATAAAAGGTATCGGCAATTACTCAATATTTCACTCTCTGACAAAAACCATGGATATTTTCCGTAGTGGTTTTAGTGGCGAACCTCGCACGGCAATATACAAACAACGAATAAACGACAAATATGGAACTAAAAAAATCTGTAACAGAAACTAGATTGAAGAGTACCTTTCTAAACCGACCATTCATATCGACCTGATTTTCTGCTTGATTGTTTATTGTTATTTAACGTCCTACTCAAGAATATTTCACTCATATGGAGACGTCACCAAATGCCGGTGAAGGGCTTCATATTTTGGCCTATGCTCGTCACTTACGGCCATTGAGCAGTGAGGTGTTTTAAGGTGTTTAACATCCCACTCAAAAATATTTCACTCATATGGAGACCTCAAGAAATGCCGGTGTAGGGCTTCAAATTTTGGCCTATGCTCGGCACTTACGGCCATTGAGCAATGAGGGTTCTTTAACGTGCCGACACCTACTGTGACATGGGACCTCCAGTTTTTATTGTCTCATCCAAAAGACAGGAAACCAACATGCCGCCGGCGGGACACGAACTAACGATCCAGAGTCGATCGCGCTACGGACTGAGCCAGGCCGGCTCGACCTGATTTTCAAGCAATGGTCAGGCCATTGTAGCGGATATAACATGTTAACTTAATAATAAAAACATGTTTTCTGTGTATATGATGAGAGTGGTCAGACAATATTTTGAAAACGTTGTTATCAGTGTGGGTATCAAAGGAATTGTTTGCATTATGCACGCATGTAATATTACCTTTACCGCCTGAGGAAAAACAAGATTCTGTTGACGACAAAGCATGCCAACAAAACACATTGCTTACTAGACACACCCGGATTTTCATTCGTACGATAAATCGACGTTTCGTTGGATTCGTAAACCAGAAATAATAAAATTAGGCCAACGATCACATGATAAATCTGCCACTTACTGATTTGCGTTTTACTTATGTATGTATACAAGTAACTTGGAATAATTAATTATCGTTTGTTTAGAAATAATTGTTTTGTAACATGGAGCCGTGTTGAAGCTCCCGAGTTTAAGTTATACATACAAGTATACCTTATGGAATATATGTCTATATTGATAATTCGGAGAGAGAGAGAGAGAGAGAGAGAGAGAGAGAGAGAGAGAGAGAGAGAGACAGAGAGAGAGAGATGTGGAAAGTTTGAGTGTTCGTTGACTATTTCTATACGTTTTAAATCAATTAAATTAATAGGTGTTGAAATTAAAAAGGTTCAGAACTACGTCATGCTTTACTTAAGATTTCTGTACTTTATATTGGACATATAAACATAGTTGGATCAGTGTTCTGCAATCTTTACTTAGATTTTTAGATAACTAAAACCTTATTCGATGACACATTAAATACTATTTAAATAAAAGTTAAACCGCCTGAAACGTAATATGAGAGAGAGAGAGAGAGAGAGAGAGAGAGAGAGAGAGAGAGAGAGAGAGAGAGAGAGAGATTTTCATCTGAAGCGGACTTTGAAATCGAACACAGAATCCCCCATGTGTGTGTCATACTCTTATTACCTGATGATTTATGAATTTGATGTTTTTCACTACACTTACATATTTGTCAGTAATGTGATAACTTAGGCTTTATAGATAGTACACAGTCAATATTCTGTATTGTTAACGAGCAACGCTTAATCCAGAGGGGTGTGCACATATGCTGAATAGAAACATTAAAAATTTAAAAGTGTGATGTTCTAACCATTGGGTTTGTTCGTTTTTTGTTGTTTAACGCCCCACTCAAGAATATTTCACTCATATGGATACGTCACCAAATGCCGGTGAAGGGCTTCAAAGTTTGGCCTATGCTCTGCACTTACGACCATTGAGCAGTGTGGGTTCTTTATCGAGCCGACACCTACTGTGACACGGGACCACGGATTTTTCTATCTCATCCGATAGATAGGAAACCAACCTGCCCACGGCTGGACTCGAACTCACGACCTCACGATCAAAAGTCGAGCACGCTATGGATGGATCCAGGTCAGTTCATCACCATTGGGCCACATAATACAGTGTGAATAATAATAATAATATTATTATAATAATAATAATTACTAAAAGAAAAATGTTATTATTATTGTTGAGGAGACTTATAGCTTCCAGATAGGTATTTAAACGACATAACCGTCTCTATCTTTACTTTAAACCCACCTTCTGTGATGGCTCCCTGGTCTTCTGCCCCACGGTCTGCAAATGGGTATCCATTACACAATGCCACAACGGCTATCACAAGGATGATGGAATTACTCATTTCACAAATTAGAGAATCGCCATTGCAAGTGGTTCAATCTTTAAAACGTTACGGTTTTAGTCTCCCGAATAATATGACTACCATTTATCCAAACGTTATACAAATATAGCTTGGAATAAAAAATAAAAATACAAATGTATCCCGTCATTCAGTGTATTTTCTTCGACATTAAAATATATGACTCCTAATTACGAATACATTTTAACGTGAGTGATGTTATAATGAAAAGATTGAAAACCTACACACATATTTCCTTGCCTTACACTGACTGACCGCTAGGCATGTTAATTTCATATTAAAAGTTACGGTACAATGCTTAAACAGTCCGATCTATTAGGGCAAATAGGTTTTTGGTATGTGTTGCTTTATCTAAAATAAAATTCAGACCTTATCTTTGATAGACTTGAATGGTCCATCTGTTTCGCAACTGTTTCACGTTAAAATTGTATAGCCTCGGGCATTTTCGGAAAAACCGTCTACTACGGAACATATCGGAATATCCCGAAGCTAAACAATCACAAGCAGTATTCATATATTACGTTTCAGACGGTTTAACTTTTATTTAAATAGTATTTAATGTGTCATCGAATAAGGTTTTAGTTATCTAAAAATCTAAGTATAGATTGCAGAACACTGATCCAACTGTGTATATATGTCCAATATGAAGTACAGAAATCTTAAGTAAAGCATGACGTATTTCTTCAACACCTATTATGTGAATTGATTTAAAACGTATATAAATATTCAACGAACACTCAAACTTTCCACATCTCTCTCTCTCTCTCTCTCTCTCTCTCTCTCTCTCTCTCTCTCTCTCTCTCTCTCTCTCTCTCTCTCTCTCTCTCTCTCTCTCTCTCTCTCTCTATATATATATATATATATATATGGCTGCTATTGTGTAACTAAAAAAAGGCGTAAAACACCGTAAAGACGAAAAGAAACCCCCAAATTTAAATGTTTATGTATGTTTTTACACCTGCCATTTAATGATGTTTGATTGTCAGGTAGATGGTAAATTGGAATAGCGATATTCTGTATTGGTTTGATTATTAGAATTATCACATATTATACACTAAATTAAGTGCTAAAGATGCTTTCATTTGTATAGTTAACTTCGAAAATTCTACACCGTATGTAAAATTGTCTTTCGAATGAATGGAATAAAGCTGAAAATGATTGGAGAAAATCAAAGAAGACAGGATTTCATTCAAAAAGAATGCGTAAGTTTTTAAAACGAAGTACACTATGATTACAAGATATCTGTTGTTAAAGTGATACATGTTTATATTTTTATTCACGCACACGCATGCACAAATAATACATTTATTTATTCATTTATTTATTTATACATTTATGACATTTGAAAAGTATTTCCATTCTGGTTTGCGCAGGTTCGAGCTCCGCAGAAATCTAAGCATATTTTTGTGAGAAAGTTTGCAATACGTGATGATCTCTTCCCGGGTACATCGAAAGAATGGCAGACATAGAACTGAAAACATTTTGACTGTGACAATTTTTTTTGTTTCCCTTGTCGCCAAATTTGTGGTAATTAAAGCACACCAATTTGTCGTCTTTCGAGATTAAAGCCTTTTCCATTAGACTTTGTATTTATATACGTAATTTATGTACACAATTTTTATAAAATATTCTTGGCTTTGTTTTATTAGATATTTGAAATATACCTTTTATTGTAAAAAGTGTTACACGGTAAATTTTCAGTCCACATTAACACTGGCTCTGTTCACTTATTTATTTTATTCGAAAATCAGACCAATATTCAAATTAAATTTTTTTTTTCCTTCATCTATCTGACAGTAGCAGAATACCATTTTTTTCTTTTCATTTCGATAATAATGGTTTCTTCAATACCTAGGCTATCAGCAAAATATATTATCAATTGCATATCAAAGACCTATTGCGTATAAAGTAAATCTCTCTTATAACGAAATTCAAGAGACTTTATTGTTCAAATTCTTATGAGAACAGTTTGTTATATACATGTAGTTATTTAATTATAGCGAAGTGAATTGAAGGGTTACAATGTAATCGTTTGAGAAATAATTCTCTCTAAAATAATGCCAAACAGGAATTTCTGGTGAAGTAAAAATATAACAGAAACGGTTATGTTACATTAGCTTAATAAAAAATAAAAACATTTAATCAGAGAGTAGGCCTACTTATGGTTGGCGAAAAACGCCAAAAAATGACTTTTGTTTTAATGAAATTTATCACCGTAATAACACCATGAAAACCTTGGTAAAGACATCAAGAAACATAGAATTGTTATGGCCAGAAATTCATTATTAAAATTTTGTAATTTAAGATTCACTATAAAATTGTTTTTCAACTAATTAAAGAATATGTGGAGATGCAGTCGGGGATTATTTATTGATTCGTTATGTGTATGAATTCGTACAAACCGTGTTTGTTATATTCAAGTTTTGCTGTAATCATAAATATATCAGAAGACTGCGCCTCTGGCAAACTTGGTTCACTCATTCTTCATATTGATTTATATGATAAAACAGTACAACCAATATCATTGTATGGGTGTGAAGTGTGTTTTTCTAATAATAATATTATTGAAAGAATTCATCCCAAATTTTGCAAATATTTACTTAACCTCAATTCCTCACTTCCAGATTTGATCATATATGGAGAACTTGGTCATACAAATAAGAACTCGGATGATTTCTTACTGGAGTAAACTGATCAATTGTAAAGAGTCAAATATTTCTTCTGGATTGAACATATTGGAATTATTTAAAACAATTGTTTTCTGTCAAATATATTGCAGAGCAAAAACTCCATCAGTCGTGAATGACTTCGGCTTTAATACAATTGACATTGACCGACCAATTTTTAATTGGTGTACGCCATCATTTAACATAAATAAATATGTCAAATTAAAAATTAACAAGTCGATTTTGTCTTTCAGATCAAAATACATTCGTAGAAGATCGGGCGTAGTATGAGTTTTAAATAAAACAAAGACTAAAAATGCAAACCACAACAATTGTGAAGATAATTGGAGCGGCGATTATTCTTGCAATATGGTGGGTACAATTGATGGTGCAATTACTGATAAATTTGGAGGAGTAACTTTGAAGAACTTATGGCATCGATATTTAAAGTTCTAATACACCATCATCGAAACCAACATTAATCTGAAGAATGGAAAGAAAGCAAAGTAGTTACCAAAGAAATGAAACGGACACGCAATTCGTTGCAAAGTCCCAACAAATTGTACACGTGGATCAAGCATTTTCCATTTCTGTTACAATTTTAATCATATTGCTAAATAGTTTCGTTCTCATTTTAATATCCAAGCTTGGGTCGAAGAAACGTATGAAGAATACATTCAGCATTCAGATACTTAGCTTATGTATAAGCGATACCCTAGTTGGTTTGTCTCTTATCCCAATGCAGATTTCCTATTTTGACAATGACATTTCTCACATTGTATGTTCCATTTTTGGCGGAATATTCTATCTGTCGTTTGTGGCCTCCATGTTACATATTTGTGTGATATGTGTGGACAGATGGTGGCTGATCAGTAAAAATCGAAATATGACGTATTCCTTTCAGCGTTGTTTTGGAATGATGATGTCGACTTGGATGTGCGCATTTGTTTTAGTATTTATTCCTATGGTTTTGTGGCGTTCTGACAAAAACTTTGAAAGCTGCTCTTTTGTCTCCATATTTGGAAGATATCGAATTTATGCAATGGGTTTTTTAACAAGCACAGCCATACTTGTTCTTCTTTGCATTACTGCATTTTATGGTTTGATAATATGGTTCATTTTCAAAACAAGAAGATCTCGTACGATACACAGTGGCTCTGATAGACAGTCCCCACCTGGTGTTGCAAACATACATACTATATTAAAAGTAACCGTAAACAGGTCGGTCGATTCTCAACCAGTTACTCAAGAATCCTCTTGCCAGAGTTTGCCAAACAATTTTTCTAGTACACGGAATTTCACGAGAACCGTAGAGACCAAGGCAATCAAGACTATAGGACTAATTGTAACCATTCATTTTATGTGTCTGGGACCCCTGATTGTCGTACAGATACTGGAAGTGTTTGGTTTGTTCTCTCATCCAACACAGTCATTATACCAAACTTTGTTTTCTATTGCCTGCATGAGTTCCGCTGGAAATCCCATTCTTTATGCATTTAGGATACCGGAAATACAAATATTTTTGAGAAACCTTTGCAGATCAAACAGACTACGCCCCCAGTGGTAAATCATTCGCGTTGGTATTCCGCCTATTACAGTGAATAATAAATAGAAGTTTGAGAGATTTTTCTATGCACAACTATAAATAATTTTCGATAAGTATAAACGATTATGTGCAGTCATCACATAAAAATGGAAGAAGTGTAGGGAATGTAATGTCAACAATGTGTAATGTTTTGTGAGTTTGAACCAAGCGTGAAAATAATCTTTATGAGCAGTATCTCTCGCGATCTGGGTTAATAGTTTATGTAAGCACATAACCTGTTGGTGAAACTAGATCTAAACCAATCTGATACAAACCTCTTGGAACTTCTCACGGAAGTAAATGATCTATAATCCAGCAGAACTTATGTTCAGTGTATTGTGTATAGAATGTGTCATGCGTTTATACTTCATGATTTATAATTGTTAAAAATTCTCTACGCCAATTTAACTTTGTTATCGGAACTATGGTAGCATATAGTATCCGATAAATTAGTTCTCTTTCAAAAAGTGCTTGTCTACACTCTCTCAGAAAAAAAGATAGAAAAAACGCATTTTCTCAAAAACATATAAATTTTAATATTTCAACACGATTACATCTATTAAAAATTTCATGATATTGATAATTGTAATTCGTCATTCGCATAAGTATTATGGTAAACCATCAGCATCTGTCAACGCCTCCTGTGAGTTGTAAATCCTTTTTGATGATTGTTGTAATGTACATCTAAATTAACATTCATTAGATATTTTTGCTTTTTCCATCTGTGTATGCACGATTCATATTTTTTGTCAATAGACTCTTGTTACCTTGTGTGGTTTTATATTGTCAGAATTAAACGATTAGGAAATGAAAATCTAATTATCATATATAAACACCATTTGCCATCGTCGATTTGTCGATTTTCACTTTATATGCATTACTGAAATGTTTGACGTAATAAATTATGCAGTTGTTATCTTTCACCTTACCATAACATGCAAAGACAAAAGGGAACTCTTGCTTGTTTACGTCAGGAATTGTAGTAGCCCATATTAATATTAAAATCCCATGCTTTACTATCAAAGTAACATTTTGTTTTTTAAATGGTTTTAATGAGTCCCATAAGAGGTTTACAAATATTATGAAAGGGAAAGTACTTTTGCCTGTATAAACGTTCAATAACATGGGACATCATTATGATAAATATCCGAGATAGGATTCAAGTCGTGTGCTTTTTTCGTAATTTACAATCTTTATATGATTTTGTTGGTATTAATTAAATTTTAATAGAGTCATAATTAATCGTCTTCGTAACCGAACTGTTTGAATATATAAAATTCCAATTTCAAAAAAGACTTATTGCACCAAATCTTATGCATGAGGGTCATTATATAGGAATGTGAGGGTCATTATATAGGAAAAGTTTATAATATTTTAAACGTCAATAAGGATATAAAACATCGTAGATACCAAAGTATAAATCTTTACGAAGTCCAGGATACAGGCAAAAATCTGGTAAAAAATGGACAAACACGGACCTCTGGAAACCAAGAGATGGAATCAGGTGCCATGGAGGAGTAAGCATCCCCTGTCGACCGGTCACACCCGCCGTGAGTCCACAGTCAAGTCCAAATGAAATACGTAAGTAACATACAAAAGGTCTTAATGTCCACAATGACAAAGCTAGAAATAGTACAATGTATATAGGACTGTATAAGAAAGAAAAAATGTATAAATGAAAGCAGGTACAGTGTTTTCATTTTCTAAAAGAAGTATGAAACATCAATAAAATATCATTATGAATCAATTGCTGGGTAAACCTTTCGTACTATTGAATCTTTGCCAATTGACTAGAATATCTTACGAACTAGTATAATTAGGAGGTTGGGATTTAACATGTACTCGCACCTTTAGCTGATAAACTACAAGTGTCAGGAAACGCCGAACCATAAAAGTACGATCAATTTCAACCATCATATTTATCAAATTTATAGCATTGTTATAGTAAAAATGTTGTCTTATGCATCCTTATGATAAGGTGTATTTCTTGACAGATCTAAAGAACCAGTTTTATCAGGTAAACACTCCCAATAGTTTCTCAACGTTGTTTACGTCACCCTACGGAAAATAATACTTAAATGTTTACGAACGGTGTGTATAGTAAAAATTTGCAATGGTGAAATATTTACGACTACGCTGGAAAATATATTCCAAGATACATGACTTCCACTTAATTTATTTTCTTAGTTATTACGAAATGAACTAATCATTGCTACATCATAAACAACAACCCCAAAGCCTGTGATTCGCTTTTAGTAATGCAAAATATATATGATCCCCTGCATGTATTGGTTAAAGTTTTTGACGACCAAACCTTTTTAAATGTTGACCCCCAGATTCTAAAGGTGGGCGGGGGTGATAAAACCCGAATATAATGTAATTTGGAAATACTCAAGGTCCTCTGTATGGTACGCAAAAATCACATTAATGAGCTAAACCTGGATTTTCTCAGTTAAACCTAGTTATACGCCAGTTAAAAATAGTCACATTAACAGGAGAAAAAATAGGTTTAACTGAGAAAAAAATCAGTTTGACTGCCCAAAAATAACACAAATGAGGTCCTCATCCCAAATCATCAGAAAATCTTATTTATTGTCATCTCATTTTTATTTTTTATGTTTGATCATATGATAAAAGAATCTGTCACGAGATTCCATTCATACCACATTTATGTGTGTGTGTATATATATATATATATATAAAAATTGACAAACACGGACCTCTGGAAACAAAGAGGTGGGATCAGGTGCTATGGAGGAGTAATCATCCCCTATTGACCGGTCACATCCGCCATGAGTCAAGTCCAAATAAAATACGTGAGGAACGAATCATCATCACACTTGGTACATATGTCTCAACAACCGCCAACGAATAAGCAACTAACCAATTCACCTAGTGAAACATGGTAATCGCAAAGAAGACTATTATACCGACCGTAAAATTTGCGGAACGTTGACATCACACGCCGTTTTCGATATCCCTGTGTCAATATTTTTTCAGTGAGTAGTTTACATATGTATATGAAAATTCATATGTTGAACACGCCCTGGCATATCGGGTCATTTGTGAAATATAAACTCCAAATTTGACTGTGGCATATCACTACTTAAATTTGGATAATTTACGATGGGAAAGTCGAAATCATCGCGTTTGTCATATAGCTTAGTTGCCAATTTTCCGTCTGTGTCTATAGAAAGTAAAATGTCTAAGTATGAAGCGTGTGTCCTTGATTTTGTTGTATCTTTAATTTCTAGTTCGCTGGGATATATCGCATTGACATATGTATGAAAATTGTCATTATTAATTGACAAAACGTCGTCGATATTTCTAAATGTCAAATTAAAGTACTTTACTAGCTTTTTCTTCTTTTGATTCAGCAGTTTCTGAATGATGTATGCTTCATATGAATAATAGAACAGGTCGGCCAATAAAGGGGCACAATTTGTTCCCATAGGAATACCGACAGTTTGTTGAAAGACCATGTCTCCGAACATTACAAATATATTGTCTATCAGAAATTCCAGCATGATTTTAATTTATCTTTAGTGTGTTTATGTGTAGAACCAGAATGGTGTTGGACAAGATAAGTATTATGATAACCAATCACTAGATATTTAAATTTTTGGGTACCACCTTTAGTGATAAAAACAGTTGTTTACGATGGTAAAAAGTATTTCTTTTAATTTTTATGTGGAATAGATGTGTAAAGAGTAGAGAAGTGGTATGTTTTAATACTGAGACTTTGAGGAAAATTGTGTCTTCAAATTTTCTTAAAGTTGTTTAGAATTTTATGAAGTTTAGGTATCCAGTATAAATATGGTAGCTCAAAACCAGTAGCGGTTATAGGTACAACAAAGGAGCGTAATACGGACACGTGATGTTGAAGGATCTGGTCCTTTGAAAGTTAGCTACGTGTGTATGTAAGATTACCAAAATTCGTATTAAACTCTAGTTCTTCTAATAAACAATTATTGTAATGTGCCGTGCAAATAAAAACTATATAATTTGAGGTTTTGACTGTACATATTGGTCATGTAATCTACCCAGTTTAGCTTTTAGCCACTCAGACAACAATGGAAATTGTTATTCGTCTAAACATTAATTTACACAAATTTTTATAACCTAAGATATCACATTTATCTTTAACGCAGATTTGTTAGTCTGACGCATTTGGTATTGATTTAATATTACCTGTAACATTTTCTGAAAGACACAAGTGTTCGATCAGATATCCGGAAGAAATAATGTTTTATAACTTAGAGTAAAATATCTGATTGATATTCATGAAACAATGAATATTAATGATGTCATCAACATCGAACACGTAATGATAATCGAAAGATATATATTATTGGCGGATATACATTTATTATCAAAGAGGAGAGTATTGACAAATTTGCACTGCTCAGATAAATTGTTCTTGAATGCATGGACAAACATTTACAGATATCTGATGTGTAGAAAGAGATACTTTTTGGCATAATGTGTAAACAAAACTTTTATGTTATGTATTTAAGTTTATATAGTTTTATATATCGACGAATATCTGGCACGTGGCTGTCCATGTGCTTTTGTTACGTCATACGATTGTGACGTCATAATCACACAACCGCTTGATGGGTCATTAAATTGTGACGTCATAATGGATAAGTTGCCAAAAGGCATGGTGTCGGGCATTTGGCGATAGGTCAATTCCGCCATCTGTGTGTGTTTGAGTACGTAGAGAGGTGGCATTAAAACGATTTCGGTTATACCCTTCTATGAGTCGACGTAGACACCCAGTTGTATTTAATATCTCTTCAACACCACTTAAGAAAATGTCATAAAACTCACAAAATTTACTATACAATCACTGGTAAAGATAACATAAACCTTTCATTAACTACGTATTTTGATCAATAATATACAACTTGTATTATTCACACAAAACTACAAACATGTTTCTTTATGATACAGAATTTCCGCTAGAGCTACGTTTCTAAATGGGTGTCAAGTCATCCAAAATAATAGCGTCGCTAACAACGGAATAAATTTGTGTACACATGTGAATAAATTAGGGACAAATAATAAATATAAACCACGCAAATGTTTATATCCGTATCATCAGACTGAACTCGATTGTTGTCGCGGACTTTTTACGGTCAAGTACAGTCTGACAATACGAAAAGAACAGTTCGCTTGGTTTTGTATTTATTTCCTGTCTCATTATGCACAAAATTGAAAAAGTAGTCCCTTTTCAACAACGTCATCAAATATTTTGGATTAAAGGAATTCCATTTAGAAAAGTAGCTATCGCAAAATCTCTGCATCCAAATGCAGCACAAAATAGTGCGATTTGAACACTGTATTACAACTGCATTATTAGTGATTACAGATGTTATACAAATATATATATTCCCCCATGCCATCTGATCCCACCTCTATGTCTTCCGGAGGTCCGTTATTGTCCACTGTTCATTTGATTTGTATGACCCTTTAGCAGTAACTGCGGTCCTGTGACTTTGCCAGTCTTCCGGTTGGCAAAATGATACAGATTCCCGGAAAATGACGTCAATAAACAATCAGTTACTATAACGACGTCTATGTTTTTATGGGTATCTCTATCATTTTACCAACCTTTGACCACTTTGGTATACATGCATTCTACATCTATGAAGCAAGGACATGTTTTAGACCATAGATTTTTAAACACATGATTAATCTTTTTAACTCGCATTAAAACATCATCGCATTTCAAGTAAATCAAGTGAATTGAATCATCAAATGAACATAATTTTTATTTTCTATTGTTATTCAGTTGTACAATGCGTAATATTAAGCTATATTCAACTCAATCACATTACGTCCGTGAATGTACGAGTGACCTCTCTTATTTTCTAATCAGATATAATGAATAACAAAGTCCCACAAAGGATTAAAAACTAATAACCTGTTTCTGTGTACTGATACTGATGCTTTCTAGGGTACAACGCAACCTTTTTGTTATTGGTCGTGTATAGTGTATAAATGTAACAATGCAGTGTATGTGCGACAGATCGAGGAAAGTGTATACCAAACCATTCGCGTTGATCATAGTATAGTGTAGCAAAGCATTTCTATGAAAATGAACATAAATAACATGACTAACATGTTTAAGTCATGCGATATATAGAGAAGTGAAAAAGATCGAAGACACAAGAGTTGATTACACAAATAGATATTTAATTTTCTGTATTATTATCAACATTTGGTGATTGTATTAGTTGACGTTCGTGACATCTTTGTCTATATGACGTCAAGCTATGTTTTCGCCGTTATCATATGAAATGAATATTTCGCTGATAATGGCCGACTAGCCGATATGTACAAAATGTGCACTATAGGTTTCGATGCAATTTTATATACTAAAATATATTTAATCTTATTCATAATTCAACTTTCATCAGTTCCTGTAAGCAATGGAAGAAAATAGTACGATATAACAAATATTCTTTCTTGCAAATCTAACGTGCGTTAGCTAATTGCTTAGTATATGACCTACATCCCGGCTAGTTCCTGAGTTTAAAAAGGTTAAAATAAACTATTAATTTACATGGTTTTGATTTGAATATAAATATTAAGACATAATTTATATCTTTGGTGAGGGCGAAGGCATTTATCAGAAGTTTCACGTTTTAACATGTAACATTTAACATTTTTTCATTGCTTCAAATCTAATGATTATATGAACTACAGCAATACATTAAAAGCAAATTCAGCTTCGGTTGCGGGAAAAAACATTCTTTCGGATCCTTTCTATAGAAATAAGGAAAACAGCTCACCCACAAAATGACGTCAATGTTTAGTTATGACGTCAAATATTTAGAGCACAAATACTTCCGGAATATATTTGACAAGCAAAAAAATGT
>BROG01000415.1:0-37500 GCA_030159075.1 Atrina japonica | reverse complement strand
GGTCACAGCTCAAATTGAAAATTTCAACTCAAAATAACTAAAAAACTATATAACTTTTATATATAGGTTAGTGTTGATGATTTGTAAGGAATGAGCTGAAGAATATATGTGAAGTTTCAAGGTCATCCGATGAAAGGTCAAGGTCACAGCTCAAATTGAAAATTTCAACTCAAAATAGCTCAAAAACTATAGAACTTTTATAATAGGTTAGTGTTTGTGATTTGTAGGGAATGACCTGAAGAATATATGTGTGAAGTTTCAAGGTCATCCGATCAAAGGTCAAGGTCACAGCTCAAATTGAAAATTTCAACTCAAAATAGCTAAAAAACTATAGAACTTTTATATATAGGTTAGTGTTGATGATTTGTAAGGAATGAGCTGAAGAACATATATGTGAAGTTTCAAGGTCATCCGATGAAAGGTCAAGGTCACAGCTCAAATTGAAAATTTCAACTCAAAATAGCTCAAAAACTATAGAACTTTTATATATAGGTTAGTGTTGAAGATTTGTAGGGAATGAGATGAAGAACACATGTGTGAATTTTCAAGGTCATCCGAACAAAGGTCAAGGTCACAGCTCAAATTGAATATTTCAACTCAAAATAGCTCAAAAACTATCGAACTTTTATATATAGTTTAGTGTTGATGATTTGTAGGGAATGGGCTGAAGAACACAGCTATGAAGTTTCAAGGTCATCTGATGAAAGGTCAAGGTCACAGCTCAAATTGAAAATTTCAACTCAAAATAGCTCAGAAACTACAGAACTTTTATATATAGGTTAGTGTTGATGATTTGTAGGGAATGAGCTGAAGAACATACGTGTGAAGTTTCAAGGTCATCTGATTAAAGGTCAAGGTCAGAGCTCAAAGTGAAAATTTCAACTCAAACTAGCTCAAAATCTTTAGAACTTTTGTATATAGGTTACGTTGATGATTTGTAGGGAATGCGCTGAAGACTGTTTAGGTGAAGTTTCGAGGTCATCTGATAAAAGGTCAAGGTCACAGTTCAAATTGAAAATTTAAACTCAATATAGCTCAAAATATCGAGATTGGTCTTTGAGGATCGGATCTTGGTCTCAGGGTCACAGCTTCTGAGCTATGCTCTGTTGCTCAGCTGAAGCTGTATCAAAGCTGCAGCCTCAGCTACGGTCGGATGACCCCTTTTTGCTTCAGCAAAAAGCTCAGCTCTAGTTATTATTATTATTATTATTATTATTAATCGGTTGTTGTTGAAATAATTATTTGTAGATTTAGTTCTATCATTATTATAATTTTAATCTCGAGAATAATAATTACGTATAAAACCACGAATATATACAAGTATCTTCTGCAATAACTGATTAATTTTACTTACAAATTAACTTCCATTTTGAATTTATTTGAATATATTTGTGGTTATGTATTTTGTGAAACTTACCGGGGCATTTGCTGTGTTAATAATAATAAAAAAAATGTTCTACTCTCACTGTTTGTTCTTGATGTACAATAACAAATAAGAGCTATACACATGCATAACAAATCTTATATTCGTACACATTTTGTGAAAATAGGGACCACTGTTTTATTCATTAACAAATAGTAATATCGAGTTAATCAATTGCAATTGAAAAAATGCCAAATTGGCGTTTCTCAAGCAGTTTTCACAAAATATATAGGGATTTAATATTTCTGTCCATTATTATCTGTTTTTGTTATTGTATAAATTCATCTAAGTATTGATAAAGATTGAAAACACAGCTAATGCTCCTTTTAACTTTACTGTGTTTTGACTTCGGGGAAGTTCAAATATAATTCGCAAATCGAAAGAGATACATAGATTACAAGGTCTTGTGTTGAACTAAATTTGAGTTATTCTGCCTAAATTATCAGAACAACAGTTTTTATAGATTTTATAGGTAAAATATTGGAAGCAACTAAACCCATTATTATCGAGTCGTCGATACCACGTCACCTCTTTGTACCACAAAAACATCGATCGTAGAACTTAATACACCCCGTTGACATTTGATTCGTTTAAAACAAAATGTAAACAAACACAGAGAAACAATGAATTATTGATCTTTTTATATTCATTTAAAATTAATAATACCTGAATAATATTTTGTGTCGAAATTTGAAGGTTTGAAGAGTTCATATCTAAGCGCTTTAAATGATACATAAGTAACATTACAGATCTAAGCATACAGAAATATGGAATGAATCGTAATGCAAATGCACCATCAATTAACCTGAACTTCGTCCTGTTTTGTTTGGATTTCATTGACACATGGGTCGTTTTCGTTTGTTGACACATAATTATATAGAAATTAGATAACAGGTGTAATGTTGTTTGGTTTGTTCGATATATATTTGCATAGAAGTGTAAATTTCTAGTCCACTTAAATAGTTCTATAGCCTCCATGGAGATCCTATGCGTTGATTGATCGTTTGAAACTTAATCAAATATAGTGTCATGTGCAGTTAGATAACAATGCCGAGGTCTATTTTTCCTAACAGATATTTTACATATTTAGTGGTTGCACAAACATTTCGAATTTCTTTTTCTAACAATCATATATTAACATTATATAGAAAATACCGGCTTTAATAATTGCTCTAATATACAGCTACTTATTTAATATTTATTACATTATCACCAACAATCATTAATTAATATGTCGGAAAAAATCGTGCATATATCTAACACTCAATAGGTACTAATTAAGCGATTGTTTTGGTAAAATGAATTGAAATGAAATACTTAAATAATAAATTGTGTTATTAAATTCAAAATGTTTACCATCATATAAAACATAAATAACTCCGCCTGTTTATTAATATACCAAAGTCCATTCATTCATCAAAAGGAATGTAAATTGAATGAAAATCGTTCAACTATTTTTTCATATATTACACAACTTGTTTGCCGTTATATAAAACTATTTTGCCTGACATTGTTTGCTTACCTGTGTCTGCAATAAAGCTATTTATATTCTTCATGACATCAATCTATATAAAAAAAATAAAAAAACAAAAAAACAAAACAAAACAAATAAAAAAAAACAACAACAAAACAAAAAACACAAAACAAAAAACAAAAACAAAAACAACAACAAAAAAAAAAAAAAAAAAATCTTCCCGATGGAATGTTTTCTGCCTTAATAGAATCCTCCCGGGAGAAGATTTTTTATAAATACTTTTTCAAGGGGTTGCTGTATATATATCTTTCCGGAGAATATTCTCTATGAACATTTCTCTAACATTCTTCAACATTGGCGAGCTACGGTATCGAACAAACGTCATTTTCCCATTACATTTTATATAAAACAATTGTTTTGAAATAGTTTCCAGTATCATGTTAAGTGTATTTTCTTACAATTTTCAACAATTTTATTTAATACATACAAATTGACCTCCTAACATTTTATTTAATTTGGATTTTAACTGGAAAATTTACATTTATTCTTGATTGGTGAATTTTGCAAGATCATTTCCTTCTTTGTTCTTAGAAACACAACAAGAAAGATATTTATTGTAGAGAGTGTATGTTGAAATATTCGCGACAAAGAATAATCAATTATTAATGAAAAGAAACTATATTTATTAACCTATCAGAGAATGGAATTTAGAAGAAATTTGTCAAACACCATACACAGGAGAAAAAAAATCAAAAATATAATCTTACATAGAAAGCAATGGGAAAATGAGGTTTTTCATAAAAGCATGGCACTGTAGTCAATTCTTAATTTGGTATCTGCTGAGGTTTTTAAAATACTCGATCTACGCATTATTAATTGTAGCGATTGTTTATATCAGCTTACTAATTATTCGCAAACGGTTAGCTATTAGTTTAATTTAGATTAGTATTGACTTAAACATTTCGAATTTTGTGGAGGAAATATTGGCTCCTTAACCTTGAATTTTATAGTTAAAAAAGAGGAGTGTAGAATGTCTTATCTGAAAAAGATGGTTTATCACGAAAGTATGATAGCACATAATCATATCAACACAATATAAGCACAAAAGAGCGTAAAAGTAAAGTTCGATTTTATTTGCGCTAAAAACTAAATTAACAAACAAACAGTTTAAACACAACAAAAGACATATTGATTTGAATAATGAAAATCCATTAGAATACATACATTTTTTTGTGTATTCTATTTTTTTATAATGACATATATTGATTTACAAATCGAACAATATTTAGTAATACACTATTTCGTGTGTGTGTGTGTGTCTGTGTGTGTATATGTGTGTGTGCGTGCATGTGTGTGTGCTTGCGCGTGTGTGTGCCTGTGTATGCGTGTGTGTATCTCTGTGTGTGTGTGTGTGTGTGTATCTGTGTGTGTGTGTCTGTGTGTGTATCTGTGTGTGTGTATGTGTGTGTGTGTGCGTGTGTGTATTGTCATAGTCTGCAGGAGACAGAAGTTAGGAAGGGCAATTTTGTAACGTTTGATTTTTTAAAACGATATATACATCTGTTAGACATACGTTTATACATTATTGTAAATAATGTGTATATCCGATATAGAGTGCACGTAGAAATGTTTCTCTTGAAATTTGACAGACGTTTTTTCTGCTTAAGTTAGACTTATACACATCAGATTAAAGGGGCATTAGCTGTGTTGTACTCGATGTACAATAACAAATAAGAGCTATACACAGGCAAAAAACAAAATGATATTCCTGTATATGTCGTGCTTTTAAAAAAGTGCCAAACTTCGCAAGCAATTTTCATAAAATATATAGGAATTCAAGAATTTATATGCCTGTGTGTATCTCTTTTTTTTGTTATTATATATCAATCTAAGAAGTGAAAAAATATATTCACGTCTACAGAATATGTTTGCAATTAAATCAAATTACCAATATCCTAAGGGGCCTCCGTGTACTAGTGGTTACAGAAACATGCATTGAACATTGTAGTATATAACTTCCGGTTGGCGTAGATTCAATGGTCTCTTCCCGGGTACTCTCCTCCGCCAATGAAACTGGTCGCCATCATATTACTGAAAAAAAATGTTGAGTGTGGCGTAAAATACTTCAAAACCAAAATCAATACACATTTTATCTTATGAATATAAATGCTGTTGATAGTGTAACATAACAAATTACGCTAAATTCAATATCACTGCGTAAGTGTTGTTTATTTGTAAGTCGATTCACTGAAGCAATGATATGATATAATTCTGTATTCTATTTCTGTAAACGCGCTCTCTGAAAAAAGCACCATATCACGTGTCTTTCAATCTCTCATTAATTTATGTTTGTTACAAAATAGATGCTGTGTTAGCTGTATTAGACAGAACGGTTAAATGGAACTAAATCATGTACCACGTGATGCCCAATAACGTTTGTGCGGGACTATTTTTTCTATTACTGATGGAATGTCGCTAGCATACGATATCCCGTGGTAACGTCATTTCAGCGGGAAGATTACGCAGAGTTATGTTCCATCACCATTGGAGATACTAGTACCGCACAAACGTTATCGGTTTATCCTCCAGGTGAAATGACGTAGTGCATAAGAAAAGTATCATTTAATTCGTCTGTAAAGTATTTTGAATTGAATATTGAATTGTGCTTTACGTCACACTCAGCAGTGTTTTAGTTATATATGGTGGCGGCCAGTCTTTAAGTGTTGTGGAGAGAACCCGGTTACAATGAATTTGAATTTTTAATGGTGTATTACGAAAAACGCGCAACAGTGTTTTAGTTAGATATATGGTGGCAGCCAGTTTTTAATGGTTGTGGAGAGAACCCGGTTGCAATTTAAGATCTAAATTATGTTTTACACCACACTCAACAGTGTTTTAGTTATATATGGTTGTTGCTAGTGTTTAAGGTGAGAGAGATAACCCGGTTTCAATGTACCTAGGAATAAAACAAATAAAAACCCTCCGCAAGTAAATTGGAAAACTTCCTAAAAAAATATAAAGCTTAGGCCTCAAATTCTTCTGACTAGAAGTGAGACATTTCATAGATCAAAGCGTGAAGCTCTAACTACTCGGACACTGTCTGTTAAGTAAATCTGTATATGAATGCATGTCAAAAGCCGACTTAGTGACCATGGTGGCCAACATTTACCTGTAAAGTGGTAGATTCCATGAATGAGTTCTACGGTCATATGGATCTGACTATCAACATGTCAGAGAAAAATAAAAACAAATGATTATAAATGCTATCAAATACAGATGACTTTAATTTTCTATCTTAACAGACTTAAGCGATATGCATTTTATTGGATGAGTTCCATATGTTTTACCTCCTGTGTATGGACATGTTAATAGTTTGTCTTTACATAAGAACATATAAATCTGATCGGCTTTTAAGGTGTCTTTTGAGTAATTACACATATTGATACAGTTAATGTTTCGAAACTTTTCACAACATGTTGTCTTTCTAAACGGTCTGTAAACTAACCCATTGAAACAGTCATTATAGCTTTTTATGATGTTTATGTAAATTGTATTTTTCAAACATCAAATACGTGCGATTTGTAAAGTAAATTACACTTTTAATCCAAATGGACAATATTCTATTGAAAGAAATGTTTGAAACATGGTTTTTGTTCATATTAAGCGTTAGACTATAAATATGATAAAATATTAAATTTATCCACAAACCATTCACCATCAGGTTAAAAGAAAACCATGCATTGCCCTACACTATCCATTTTTGAAAATGTCTCTTTTTCTTTTATAAGTATGTAATATAATAATACATTGAATTGTTCCTTATATATATAATTACCTATCTTAAAGTTGATAATTAATCCAATATTCCCTCAAACACAATTAAGTTGTTTTCATGACTAAAATGTCTTAGAATCAGATGTGGATACTTAAAAATTCTAAACAGCTTTTAGAAAATTTGAAGGCACACAATTTTTCTCGAATTCACAGTATCAAAACTCATGACTTCTCTACTCTTTACACTACTATTCCACATAAAAAAGTAAAAAACAGACTTTTCAGCATCATAGACAACTGCTTTTTCACTAAAGGAGTTGTAATATTTTTTAATGGTTGCATTTTCAGATAATACAGGTGTAATATTTTTAATGGGTACAAACAGATAACATACTTAGATAACAGGGGTGTAAAATGATTTATTCGGGTACGTTTGCTGATAACACAGTTATAATGGTGTTAATTCGGGTACGTTTTTAGATAAAACAGATGTAATATTATTTATCCGGGTGTGTTTTCAGATAACACAGGTGTAATATTATTAATTCAGGTGGGTTTTCAGAAAACACAGGTTTAATATTATTTATTCGGATACGTTTGCTGATAACACAGGTGTAAAGGTGTTTATTTGCGTATGTTTTCAGATATTCAGATAACACAGGTGTAATATTATTTATTTAGGTACATTTGCAAAAAACACAGGTGTAATATTGTTTATTCGGATTCGTTTTCAGATAACACAGATGTCATAATGGTTTAAAATGGTTTATTCGGGTATGGTATGTTTGCAGATAACACAGGAGTAATATTGTTTATTGGGGTACGTTTTCAGATAAACCAAGTGTTATATTGTTTATTCGGGTACGTTTTCAGATAACACAAGTGAAATTATATCTATTCGGGTACGTTTTCAGATAACACAGGAGTAATATTATTCATTCGGGTACGTTTACAGATAACACAAGTGTAATCATATTTATTCGGGTACGTTTTCAGATAACACAGGGGTAATATTATTCATTCAGAAAGGTTTTCAGATACACCATGTGTAATAGTGTTTATAAGCGTGCGTTTTCAGATAACACAGGTGTAATATTGTTTATTGGGTACATTTTCAGGTACCACAGGTATAAAAATGTTTATTTGGGTACGTTTGTAGATAACAGAGGTGTAATTTTATTTAATCGCGTATGTTTACAGATAACACAGATGTAATATTACTTATTCGAGTATGTTTTCAAATAACACAGGTGTAATATTACTACTTAAGGTACGTTTTCAGACAACACAGGTGTAATATTATTTATTCGGGTACGTTTGCTGATAACACAGGTGTAATAGTGTTTATTTGCGTACGTCTTCAGATAATACAGGTGTAATATCATTTATTCTGGTACGTTTTCAGATAACACAGGTGTTAAAATGTTTTTGGTACGGTTTTATAGAACAGAGGTGCAAAATTATTTATAATTCTGGAACGTTTCCAGATAGCAAAGCTGTAATAGTGCTTATTCGCTTTCAGATACGTGTCCAGATAACACGAGTCTAATATTATGTATTCGAGGTCGTTTTCCGATCATTAATTCAGGTACGTTTTCATATAACACAGGTGTAATATTATTTAATCGGTTACGTATAGTGATAACACTGGTGTAATAGTGTTTATTTGCGTACGTTTTCAGATAACAGGTGTAATTTCATTTATTGGGGGTACGTTTTCAAATAACACAGGTGTAATAGTGTTCATTCGTGTAAGTTTTCATATATCGCAGATGTGATATTGTTCATTCGGGTATTTTGTCAGATACCACAAGTGTAATATTGTTTATTCGGGTACGTTTTGATACTCAGAATAGTGTGACATGGAATTCAGCAGCAACAACAGCTTCTAATTTTTGACAACATAATGGATAACAGCAGCAGCGGCAACAACAACGAAAAAGCTAAAATTATAAAGGTATAATCTTCGTTTAAGGCCGCTTAAGGGAAAACGATAACCGGCTCTCTTTGTACCACAAATGCCAAAGATAAAGTTCAAAAATCTAAGGTACAACAGAGGCTTAAATTCGTTCTAACGAGATGTGAGCATTTCCGAGGTTTAAGGTACAATACTTTACGAACTAGACTACGAATACTTGGCTTATTTCAGAGTAGTCATTACCGTTGGCTTTTCTTTTACCTTTAGCAGGCGGATCTGTAGTTTTTCAAGGTCTTTTCACACAATTCATGCTTGATTGTAAAATATACATATAAGTAATGTACCCATCTATTTACTACAATAAAATGAATTGATAGTAAAGTAGGAATTGTCTCTAAAATCCAATTAAATCTTAACGTGTTCAAATTGCTGGTTGGGACAAATAAACCGAGGAAAATGTATAGACAGCATTGAATATGACTGAGGCAGTCATAGTATAGTGCTGTATTCGGTGATAATACATCATTTTATTTTTCTTAATGGAAAATAAATCCTATCAAAAGCTCGACTTGGCTATCTATACATTACGACATGAAAGTTTCAATAGCAGTTTTTATGTAGTTGAGTACTATTTCTGAGACTTTCAATGTAAATGTATCAACCAGTGTAAATGACAGGTGAGCAGGTGAGTTGAGAATGGAAATTACACACATAAGCAGAGACACCACTTCAATATCGATTATTTACTGTACTAAACATATGTTTAAAGTCAAAACGTAGAAATACCAATGGATAATCCAAACTCAAAGTCCATTAGAATTCGACGAATGGAATATACAAATGATATCTACATTAAGAACAATTGTGAATCCCAACCGGGATGGGGCCAGGTGCCTGGAAATAGTCATCGCCCACTGTTAGCATTCCACACCCATCGCAAATGTTAAATGAAAACCCCTCTAGTTCGGTGAACATATCTAAAGTTAGAGGTCTTCATATTGTAGAAATAAATCATATCAGCAATCTAAAAAGATAAGCATTACAATACCAGTAGCTGGGATCATATAGATTGCAAATTATCTAACGTTGTTTACGGAATCGAGTGTACCTTGTGTGGATTGATTTATGTTGGTGACACTAAGGGGCCCTTAAATAAAATAGTATCTGTTCATCGATTCGAGATTAATAATGGAGGTTAGCGGTGTCCTTTAATTTGACAATTAGATATATCGACGACGTTTTGTCAATTAATAATGACAGAAATTAATGATACAACAAAAATCAAGCACACACGCTTCATACTTAGACATTTTACTTACTATAGACACAGACGGGAAGTTGGCAACTAAGTTTTACGTCAAACGCTACGATTTCGGCTTTCCCATCGTACAGTTTCCACATTTAAGTGGTAATATCCCACAGTCAGCCACATATGGAGTATATATTTCACAAATAATCCGATATTCCAGAGCGTGATGAACATACGAACATTTCATATACATAGGTAAACTACTCACTGACAAATTATTGACACAGGGATATAAAAAATCGCGTTTGATGTGAACGTTCTGCAAATTTTACGGCCGGTATAATGGTATTGTTTGAGATTATTCTGTCTCACTAAGTGAAATGTTGAGTTGCCATTTCGTTGGTAGTTGTTGAGACATCTGTACCAATTGTGACGATGATTAACTCCTCACTTATTTCATTTGGACTTGACTGTAGACACACGGCGGGTGTGACCGGTCGACAGGGGATGCTTACGCCTCCACGGCTTCTGATCCCACCTCTTGGTTTCCAGAGATCCGTGTTTGTCCATTTTTTCCAGATTTGTATCAGGACGTATCTGAGATTATTTTTATATATAATGCACAAATACACATATTACAAGGCATCAACAAATTCACCCAATCCCAGCTATTACCGAAGGCAATACATGCTGCTTGTGCTCATGAGATTAAAAGTATCAATACTAATCTTTAAATCTAAATTCAATCTTAGGCAATTTATCCATGCCCATAAAAATGAAATCAATTTTGTTTGTTCGAAATATTAACAAATATTCATTACCAAAAGGAAAAAGAAGGCAACTCGATATGCAAAACAACAAATAACCCAGCAGTACATAGATTCATAGAATTTTGGTTTAAATTATTCCACTGCTTCTTGAGATGTCGAAAATGTCTGAATATTGACAAAAAACCAAACAAACAAAAACAAAATACGAAAAAAAAGCGAAAAAAAAAAAAAAACAACAACAACAACAAAACAACAACAACAACAAAATCATATTTTCTGTTTACGTAGGTGTTTGTGAACTTGACCTTTGATCCCATGACCTTGAACTTTTGACAAAATGATCCTTAGATAATCCCTTAAAAGTTTGTGATATATCGTTGTGTACAAAAAACTAAATCAATCAGTTTTGAGTTATTAAGCCATTTGTATACAACTGAACGCTGTGTTATTCAAGCACCTCTAGTGGGCCGTTTATTGACAGAATCTATTTTCAAAACATAAATCCAATTAAAGTGGATAACACCTATAAGCGAGGACTGACAATTTCGGCCTTATCAACGTTTTTTTAGATCTTTGAGTGCTCAACATTTTTGCTTCATTCACTTTTACTCTAGCTATCACTTTTCAAGATAATGTCATAAACCATCCAATACCGTGTAAAATCTACTGAAAGGAGAGATAACTTTCATAACGGATGACCTGACATTTTCAGCTCTATTGACGTTTTCGTAGATCTTTTTTATGGTGAACAGTTTTGCTTCTTTCACTTTACCTCTAGCTATTATATTTTTCAAAATAATGTCCAAAAACATTCAAAAACATGAAAAATTAACTTAAAATGGGAAATAACTCCCATAAGGGGTGACCTGACAATTTCAGCATTATCGACTTTTTTAGATCGTTGCATGCTGAACATGTTCGCTGAACATCTATTATACTTTTCAAGATAAGATCAAGCTCACATAAGGGTCGACCAGACAATTTCCACCAAAATAAAATTTTGGTAGATTTTTGCAATCTTCTCATTTTAAGGTAGATTTTTCTGTAGCTTTAATAATTTTACAGATACATGTATTAAATAAAAATATATGCTGAATCGTTCGTTCTGTATTTAACCATGACAGCCATGTTTGGTCCTATCCCCTTTTCATCTGCAAACTTTATATTGCTTTACATGGTCATACTTCCTGTCGAGCTTGGTTCAAATTAGTCCAATGGTTCTCGAGAAGTAGTAAAAATGTCTACAATTTACAAAACAAGTTGCCTGTGACCTTGACCTTTGACCCCATGACCTTGAATGTTATCAAACTGATCCTTAAATAATTCCAAACAACTTTTTCATATATCTTTGTATACAAAAAGTCGATCAGTTTTGAGTTATTAAACAATTTGTAAAACAATTGTACCCTGTGTTACTTAAGTGCCCCCTCGTGGCTTGTTTATAGACCGATTTCATTTTTGTTTCCATGCTTTGTAGATATTGACTTATCAATTTCCTTTTTATTCTCAAACTTTATGCGGCTTTATGGGGTTGATATATACCGAGTTTGCTTAAAATTGGCCCACTGGTTCTTGAGAAGAAGTAAAAAATGTGTAAATGTTAACGATGGACGACGCACGACAACAGACAAAAGACGATCACAATAGGTCACCCTGAGCCTTTGGCAATAGGTCACCCTTAGCCTTTGGCAATAGGTCACACTGAGCCTTTGGCAATAGGTCACCCTGAGCCTTTGGGAATAAGTCACCCTGAGCCTTTGGCAATAGGTCACCCCGAGCTTTTGTCAATAGGTCACCCTGAGCCTTTGGCAATAGGTCACCCCGAGCCTTTAGCAATAGGTCACCCTGAGCCTTTGGCAATAGGTCACCCTGAGCCTCTGACTCAGGTGACCTAAAAAGTACAGAAACCGAATTGTTAATCATAGCTGACAAATAAAGATGAGTTTATAATATTTTTACTTTTACAGAAAAATTAAAAGTTTGCACAGTCATTTTTCCAACTTAAGAGGATGCACTACCTCTGCGCTGTATGAGCAGATAAACAAGTGTAGTCTCTTGTCTGGACGTAGGCTTGTCTTTTGGCTTTCAAATTTAAAGAAATGCTGAAAGAAGCGTAAAACCCGATCAGCTAGCGAAATATCACCTGCCTGACAATAAATCCACCACTTGGAATTTTATACATTGAGCATGGCTGATTCAGGTGGAAGTGAAATAAAGAAGTACCAATGGATAATCGAAATTCCAAGTCCACTAGAACACGGCAAATCAGATATATAAATGGTCTCAACATGAAGAATAATTACGAATCCCAAACAGGATAGGCCCAGATGTCCGGAAGCAGTCAGCGTCCTCTGTCAACATGCCATACCGGGTACAAATGATACATGGAAACCTCTGGAGTCCGGAGAAGAGGTCAATGAAGCTAAAATTTTACAAATTAAGTAAATCTTTAATACAGTTTTTGACTTTGTATTTCAGTAATTCATTCAATTAGTTTCTGTTACAAAGTTGTATAGGAAAGGACCAGGTGTCCAAAAGGAGTCAGCGTCCTCTGCCATTATGCCACAACGGTTACAAATGCTACATGGAAACTTTTCGAGTCCGGTGAAAAGGTCAATGAACCTAAAACTTTACAAATTAAGTAAATCTACAGTACAGTTTTGACATTTGTATTTAAATAATTCATTCGATTAATTTCTGTTACAATGCTGTATTCTGTTATACATCCGAGATATATTAGAAATAGGGCATATTAATTTTGTTTAGATATCTTCAGTTATGTTCCTCAAATGATATGCACTAAAGTATTTGGTTTAATGTTATGTAGATCATTGATGAATTCGATTAGCCAATATTCGTCACTATTTCCATAGTTATGGGACTTTCAAATCTCCTTGAATGGCATAAGTTTATAATACAATTGCGATATACTTTTATTTCATTACCTATGAATTTTTGCCTCAAAATATTCCTAAAACATGGCATGCTTACTCCTCCGTGGCCCCTGATCCCACATCTAGCGTTTGTCCAATATTCACGAGATTAATATATTGTATTTTGGACCTAAAGACTAATACTTTGGTATCTGTGATTTTCATATTCTACCATTTGTAAAACGAATAGGTTATATTGTGCTTGGCCGATGTCCTTGACATGTACTTTATGTTTTAGGTCTTAGGAGCCAAAGGTTCATGTTGACCTATTGTGATTGCTTTTGTTAACGTCCTTTTTAATACTTTGACTTCTTCTTAGAAACCAATTGGTCAATTCTAACCATACTTAGCAAAAAACCATCACCATATATAGTTTGCAAATTAAAAAGGAATAGAACCCATAGGCAACCAAAAGGAGCTAAAACTTTGTACACATTTTTAAAATCTTCTCCTGAACCAATGCTAATATTTTTTACCAGGTTTTTCAATTGTTAGGTCCATATTTAAAGGTTAGCGAATGAAAACATAATTTGTTTGTAAACAAGACAAAGTGGAGCGATTGAAATAACATTGAGTTTATTATGAAAATGTCATTTACTTTAAAACTGACTTTATGTCTATCTATCTATCTATCTATCTCTTTATCTATCTATCTATCTATCTATCTATCTATCTATCTATCTATCTATCTATCTATCTATCTATGAGAACGTAGGTCCGATCAATCTAAGACTCAGTTTTGTTAAGGGTCCGTGGGTCAAGATTACAGACACTTAGACTTAAGCGATATGCCTTTCATTGGATGACCACCATACGTGTTACCTCCTGTGTATCGACATGTTAATAGTCTGTCTTTACACAAGAGAATAAAAATCTGATCGGCTTGTGAGTTGTCATTTGTGCAATTTAACATATAAATACAGTTAATGTTTCGCACAATATGTTGTCTTTCTAAATGGCCTGTAAATTAACCCAGTAAAACACTCAATATAGCTTTTCATGATGTTTATGTATATTGTATTTTTCAAACATCAATTACGTGCAATTTGTAAAGTAAATTAAACTTCTATCTATCTATCTATCTATCTATCTATGTATCTATCTATCTATGTATCTATCTATCTATATATATATATATATATATATATATATATATATATATATATATATATATATATATATATATATATATATATATATATATATATATATATATATATGAGAACGTTGTTCGGATGAATCTAAGACTCAGTTTTGTTAAGGGTCAGTGGGTCAAACATCAAGATTACAGACACTGAAGTAAATGGAAACCATCCGTTTTTAGATTATGTCAACATAATACATTTGCCAAAAAGATACGCTATTTATCGATGCCATCCATATTTTTGTGTGCATTCAACGTCACGCTCGATTTGGATCACCTCTATTAAATAAAGTTTATTGTGTGCTATGTTATCTGTGGTATAACCACTATAGTTTCCATGTGTATGCTCTGTCGTCTGCAGGTTGATCCGTTTATATCTGTTTAGCATGCGATCTATAAATTGTGTCTTTTGAAAAACCTTCATATTTTTTGCATAGGTCTATAGCATAGGTTATAATCTGTGACAGTTCCACTAGTGCTTTTGACGAATCCATGCTTATGTTTAACATTGACTGGACCTAAAACAACAATAAAACAAGAATTTATTTTGTCAAATGACAAATAGTGATTTTTTCCCCTTTTCTCTCCGTCAGATGATTTCCATATATTTCACCAGACTAAGCGATATGCCTTTCATTGGATGACCACCATACGTTTTACCTCCTGTGTATCGACAGGTTAATAGTCTGTCTTTATATAAGAGAATATAAATCTGATCGGCCTTTAAGGTTGTCTTTTTTGCAATTTGACATATTGATACAGTTAATGTTTCGCAGAAAATGTTGTCTTTCTAAACGGCCTGTAAATCAACCCAGTAAAACAGTCAATATAGCTTTTCATGATGTTTATGTATATTGTATTTTTCAAACATCAATTACGTGCGATTTGTAGAGTAAATTAAGCTTTTAATGCAAATGGACAGTTTTTTATTGAAAGAAACGTGTTAGACATGAGTTTTGTTCATATTAAGCGTTAGACAATTAATATGATAAATATTTAAATTACCCACAAACCTTTTATCATCAGATACCGATATTTGATCTGGAGAAAGGAGTAGGACCACGAAGGGTGAAAAATGGCCGTGTATCAGAATCAAATGATTTTACTTTTAAAATGCAGACTGTTTAACCAAATTTTGAAACTTTATGTACATTTTTAAAGAAAATTCTTTTATACCATCATTTTGGGGCTAAAACATAAAAAATTGAAAAAAAAAATCACATATTTCTGGAAATTATTTTTAAAAATTATCTGTTCGGATATACATTTAATCAAGTGACACACATTTATTTATCTAAGTTCATTCTATATCTCAAAAGTTAATAGTTCTACAAAATTGGTGTGAAAACAATGGAAAATGATTAAAAATCACATATTTTGGTGAATTATTCATTAAAATTAACAGTTTTGATATGTGTCAAATGAAATGACACATATGGCTATATGTAGGGTCATTTAATATCTCAAAAAAATAAAAAATCCAAAAATGGTTTTACAAGGTTATTTTGGGGCAAAAATTGTGAAAAATGATTGAAAATAACATATTTTGGGGAATTATTTATTAAAATTATTCATTTTGATATATGTCCCATCAAATGACACATATGGCTAAATGTAGGGTCATCTAATATCTCAAAAAATTAAAAGTTCCAAACAAATAATGATTGAAAATCATAGATTTTTGGGAATTAGTTATTAATATTATCCGTTTTGATATATATGTTCCATCAAATGACACATATGACTATATGTTCATGGGTCATTCAATGTCTAAAAACATTTAAAATGGTTTTAAAAGGTTATTTTGGGGTACAAACAGTGAACATTAATTAAAAATTTCAGATTTTGGGGAATTATTTATTAAAATTTTCCATTCAAATTTGCAAACGATAAAGTGGCATTTTGTCTTCGGTAGGGTCATTCCATATCATAAATACTGAAAAATTTCAACAATTGGTTTTACAAGGTTAATTTCAGATATAAAACGTGTAAAATGATTGAAAATCACAGATTTTTGGGAGTTTTTTTTAAAAAAACATTATGTATTGTGATATTGTGACATTTTGGTCTCAAATGCTGGTTATTCTCTGTCATATGTTCTAATGACACATTCGAAAAATTAATTCTTATGTATAGTGAATTTTTCGGGTGAAGAAAAAAGACATGGAAGGCATAGAGAAACCAGATATTTATAGACATGATATATTAAATTCATCTCTTGTCAAATATTTTCTAATAAGATATTAAAAGAATATTGTTACACAAGATTCAATTCTAAGACATGGATAGCCAGGATGATTTGTAATGGAAATGACAATATTTCTTGGATGAATGAAATTAATAAGCTTGTGTTTATGATATGCAACAAAATTAATACATGCTTCATTTAAATAGTAATGAGTTGTGATCCAACACCAGAAAATTGTCTTCTTTATAGCATATCCTCGGTTTTATGTTTCTCTTCACATCCTCGCTTTAACGTCCCAATTAATGATAATAAGCAAGGAACACATGCGGTGTTTCAGATCTGACATCTACCGTTCAACCTGTTTGACTTGGGTAGCCGAAGTAGGATCGCTACATCCCGCCAGCATAGCTATCAAGGACATCGACTTACTAAATCCCCTTCACCAGGGAAAGATACAGCACGGAGGAAATTATAAGGCTAAGGCAGTATTTTTGGTTTTTACTAGTATCCTCTATCTAATATATGCTAGGTATCCATGTCTTGGAAATAATTTAGGTTGGGGACCAGAAGCAGGAAAATTATCGCATTTTATATGTACATCTTTTCAGTTTGATTTTTTTCATGGATTTTCTAAGATTATGATTTTGAACAGAATCTGTGGAAATAATTAATACATCTGAGTAATATAGGAAGAGATGCATTAAATGATATAATTATACTATCATAAACTATAAATACAGATGTTGAGTGAGGCAGATAAAAGACAGCAGACATACATTGTATTAATATATACAAGGTATCATATAAACATTTAATTATGCGTGCTATATCTTTTTACTATACTATAAGATTGAAATACTGGACTAAAGAAAAAAAAAACGTTCGACTTGAAAGCACTAATAACTGTCAGAAACAGCGGCCAGGAGAGAAGGCACAGGCGACAACAGAAAATGTTGTAATTTATTCACAAAGGTCTAACAAAGTTACTGTAATTTATTTATCATTTAGCATTTATAATATACAAATCTATTTGTTACACGGATACAGCAGTCATGGTCCTGTTCATACATTGTTCATTTCGTTACAATTCGTGGGCCTTTTTGTTGGGTGGTAAGTACGGAAACTTTGGAAATTTTTGGTCGCATCGCAACATATCACCAAACGTGAATAGAATATCGGTATGGATATGGGAAGACCTAAAGGGATTCAATGGACTCATTATTCTTTTGGATATTCAAGCCTCCATTTATAATGATGATCCTCCGTGTTTCAAGTTTATGTAAGCATTCATTTTCACTTCATAGGTTCTGATTCGGATATTTTAGAATGATGTCTCATGATATTGTTTTAAAAATATGTTTTGTTTTCAATTGAAAAAGAAGACAGAAACTGTAAAAGAGATGAGATATTTTCATAAATTAATGTTGATCTGTAGGCCTATTTACTTTGTTGTTGAGTTACAATAATGCAAATCGTCACAGTTTAAAAAGTATATATTATTATTTTGAAAACATTATACTGTAAACAGTATACTGTATTGTGAGGCGAGGAAATAAATATTTTATAATTGAACCCCAAAAAGCTGGTTATGAACAGATTTGAACCCAGGGCGCCCGAATTTTATGTCCACGACCAAACCCTTGCGCCATCGTGAATTACAATTAACTTTTCGGTAAATATTGTATAATAGGCTAGATCAGGATCATGTTTGGGCGATGTTGTTTCTAATAATTTCTGCATTTTATTTTCAATATTAAAACATACATAGTACCAACAAAATAATAACAATTTTATTTCAATTCATTTTACTTTAATTTTTAAAATATCACAGGGCCTATATCGCTAAACACGGATCTTGTCCTTTGATTTAAAAGAAAGCCATGCATTGCAATAGGCATTCCCCTACACTATTTATTTTTACTATGGTCCTTTCTCTTTTATAAGTATATATTGGTATATTGAATTATACTTAATCATTAATCTAATATTCCCTCAAAAACATGTTTTTTTTTCATGATTTGGATGTCTTAGCTTAAGATTTTCTAGAGGGTCTTTCGGACTTAAAATCGAGACCCCATGTCAGGAAAAGCATGGGACGTGAAATAACCCTCACTGCATTGGCTTCAGTACATAGTAAAGACCAAAATTTGTAGCAATTCACTTGGTGACATAACCATGTACGTGAAACATTTTTGGTGGGATTTTAATGAGAGTACGAGAGTAATATTGTTTATTTGGGTACGTTTTCAGATAACACAGGTGTAATATTGTTTATTTGGGTACGTTTTCAGACAGCACAGGTGTGATATTATTTATTCGAGCACGTTTCAGATAATACGAGAGTTATATTGTTTATTCGGGTACATTTTTCAGACTTAGAATGACTGACATGAAATAGAGCGTTAACATCAGCTTCTAAAATGTTGACAGCAACATTGATACCACCACCAGCAAAGAAGCAACAACGACAACAACAACAACAACATCAACAACAACAACGAAATAATGATAAAGGCATAATCCTCGTTTAGATGTCAAATGGTTATGATGAAACTGATAGTTTTGTTCAACAAAGAGTATACTTACAAATAACTTTTTTAAAAGACACATAGTCCAAGCATGATATGTTAAATCGAATTGTATGTTTGTACGTTCAAATAAAGATCGATTTTTATATTGACAATGAATTAAAATTGAATGGAAAATTGAGCGTAATAAAGGAGATAAAATAGCAGGTATACACGCAATTAAGATGAATAATGTAAATTTATTGATCTTTATTTTACCTGGTTATCAATAAATAATACGGATGCGCTGGCAACTGGAACCGAACCAGTTTTTAAAAAGCAACCACTATAACTGTAATACAAGACTATGTCAACAACAAAAGTGCTTTTTGCAATACTGAACCACTTTGCAAGTGGGGCCCCATAAAACACCCAATGAATTTCAATCAGCAAAGCATTGAATCTATTACAATACGAACAATTTAGAAGCAAGATTGCATATCGAAATAACCTACCTAATTATTGATATATACACAGATGACTTGGACTCAACGTTAGTTTGTTTTATGCACATATAACCTAATTGTTTGTTGTTTTTTTTAGTTTGAATATTTAGATTTGATTCTTTTCTGTTAGAACTTGTATACATGATCTTTAGACAACCGTTCTGTTCTTGTTTCCATTTTCACTCTCTACATTGAAGTAGATCTTGGATAGGCAAGAATACTGGCAACGTTTGCTTTATCTACTACACATAAGAATAAAATGAATATTAACTTATCTATTAGAAGACTGTAAAGAAATATTTGGTCTAATGATTTTTGTGTTTTGTGTTTTCTTGTTGTTTTGTTATTTAATTTAAATGTTTTTAAGAGGTTTTTTTTTTTTTTTTATTTATTTTTATTTTTTTTTATTTTTTGCTTTTGCTTCATTGATTTTTGTTGTGTTGTTCTGTTGTTGTTTTTTTTGCACACTATAATTTTGATATTATGTTTATTTATATCAACATAATTCATAGCTGCACAAAAATGTCAAAACAAATGTTCAAGACAATTCTTTATCGTCAATAAGACTCTGTCAGCTCAGCTAAAATTTAAGATATATTTATAGTTCCGAAAGGTACAGCATACACATATATACTTAAAATGAAATGTAAAATCTGTCTAAGATTAACAATTGCTAATGGTATAGAGACTAAGCCATGACACATAAAGACACTGCAATTCATGATATGTGGACTGTGTAAGTCAAATTGTACCTAAGTATCATGACAATCGTCATCATGAGCGTCGTCTATATATCTAAATGTATAGATCACGGCTTTGACAATCTTCGGATTCCTTCTAAATGAAAACAGTTGTTGATGATGCATACTACGTATTCTCCACGTTTTATTTTGAATTTTTTACATTTGTTTTACCCCTATTTTTACAACAATATAAGTTTGGTGTTATGTGTATGATATCTATATGATTTGTGTGTTTAAGGAAGAATTAAACACTATCCGAATAACGTTGGAATGCATTCGGTTAAAATGACGTAAGTTTATTGTGATTTCTGAAGTCATTGGAATGTGACGTCATAACCATACAAATGTTTGACGGACTATATAATTGTGACATCTTGGTGGAAAATTTGCCTAAAGATAACGTGTCGGGCATTTGAAGAATGGTAAATTACAATGATGACACTTATTTACCAGAATGACGGGTGTAATCATCGTAATGACACCCCTATCTGCAAGATTGACTCTTTGAGGAAACTTTTTCATTTAAAATGTCTTAAAACTAAATTTAACATTTAATCAGTTGATTCATATTCAATATTTACTTATCTATTTTTCAAATTTTAGTCGTACCAGAAAAATACCGATCCCGCTATAACTAACGTGTCACAATAGTTCAGTTTTGTTGACAATATTTTATATTTCTGTGGATAAATTCTTTTCATATTCATAATGTTAAATAATAATACCTTAAGGATTATGAAAATATTTTTGGGGAAAATTGAATTTTGCAGATATTTTAAATTGTCAATTCTATTATTGCCATATTCACTGAACATTTTATTACACGAATATTGAATAATATACATTCAAAATTATTTATGCTTGAAAATTTTACAAGAAAAACATTTCTTTTCTTGTCTTGATTAATTCTTTTGATATATATTTATATCTGACTCAGTAAACAAGAAATTATATTGATCTATTTACACTTTTTCAAGGGAATCCTAGATATACCTCGGTGGAGGATATTCAATGTATTAAATTGTGTGGATTAATAGTTTTCATAGTTTGCATTTCAATGAAAATCAAAGTGAAGTATTAATAAAGAAAATTTAAGGAAAAAATTGAATTTGGGTGCCAGTTGTTTAATACCTCCTTAAATATTGTAAAATCAAAGGATACGGTATTATAAAGAAAAAGAAAAATATGCTATGCCTTACAATTGTATAATAGCTTCATACAATTTTCAATATCCACATTTAATCTGGATTCCAGAAGTAGTGCCCGTCCACTATCAGTAGATTTGTATATGTATCCCGGTTATCCTGAGGATTTATACTTTGGTATCTGAGGTTTTGTATCTTATGGTATAAACCACTGTACAGTATCACCGCATTTCCCAATTGCCTGCAAGAACTATGGCAAAGATTGGTGATAAAGGTTCTAACGGAATATTTAACGGATACTGCAGATATCTGTGTCTGCAACAATTTTAGAGACACGTTCTATACTTTATACATATATTATTACATACTTTTAAACATAAACGGTATCGTCTAGGAATACCATATGAGCGTAACACTGATATATTTTTGTATTTCCAGAGGTCCGTGCTTGTCCAATATTCACCAGATTTGTATATGTATCCTGGACATCCTGGAGATTACTACCTTGGCATCTGAGAGTTTTGTATTTGAAGGATCGCATTTTCTTTAAATTAGCATTAGCAAATTGTATGAAATAATAAAGGGCTTAACATTAACAGGAGATTAGTAGCAGCAGACTAGTCATGGTTATGCTCCAGCTAGTCCGCTTGACTAGAAAAAATTCTGTATAAACATTACAATATGATCATAAGCAATGACTAATGAAGGTGTATAATGTATGTACATTGAATACCAGAATTACCTAATCATTACATAATATTTTCTGAACTCAAACAAAATAATCAATTCTTATTTGCTTTGATTCATGACAGTATAAAGAACAGAAATTGATTAACTAATTTATAGACAATAAGCAGTAACTGCGGTCCTGTGACTTTGTCAGTCTTTGGTTGGCAAAATGATAGATTCCTGGAAAATGAATCAGTCACTACATCGACTTCTTTGTTTTTGCGGGTATCTGTATCATATTGACAACCAAAGTCACAGGACCGCAGTTACTGCTAAAGGCCCTATTCTGGCTGGTACTGATTCAGTAAATAAGTGCCAAACAGTTTATACATTGCACCACTTTGGGAATAGTGAATTTGTCACAGGACCAGTAAAATGTGTGTCCAGCTAGTCTAACAGACCAGTGAAACAGAAATGTTAAATCCTACCCTTTATATTTGAAGTAGATATTAATACTTGTAATTAACAGCAATAACTATTTGTTTTTCGAGCATATGCTGTGTTGTTTTAGGTTTTGTGAACTAGTACCAATATATACATATATAGCGTGTAAATTTTGTTTATAAAAAATAAGGCTGTATGATTTTTATTATTATATCTTAATATAATTGGAAAATTGGCAACTAAGCTTTACGAGAAACGCGACGATTTCGGCTTTCCCATTGTAAATTTTCCACATTTAGTAGTAATATCCCACAGTCACCCGCATATGAAGTTTATATTTCACAAATGATCCGATATGCCAGGGCGTGTTCAACATATGGACATTTCATATACAGTTATAAACTACTCACTGACAAATTATTGATACAGGAATATCGAAACTGCGTTTGGTGTCAACGTTCCGCAAATTTTACGGTCGGTATAAAATTCTTGTTTTCGAGTTGCCTTTTCGTTGGCAGTTGTTGAGACGACTGTATCAATTGTGACGATGATTTGTTTCTCGCGTATTTCATTTGGACTTGACTGTGGACTCACGGCGGATGTGACCGGTCGACAGGGGATGCTTACTCCTCCATGACACCTGATACCACCTCTTGGTTTCCAGAGGTCCGTGTTTGTCCATTTTTGTATCCGTTAGAAGACAAATCGATATTTTGATATTGAAAATTATAAATCAACATTTTTCAAATACCTGCCAAAAAGTAATGCTTGCATCAGCTTGTTCATAGACTTCAAAACAGATATGCAAAAGTTTGCAAGATTTAATTGAGTACTTAAATCAGGCTAGTTATTTTTAGAAAAAATGATTTAGCACAGAAATTATTCAAGGTGATTCACATTTGGCATGTAGTTTGTTCAAGATGGTATATATTGAGGATAAAGAAGCGGCATATCGAAAACTAAATACAATTTTAACAAAACTTGTCTCTAACTAAGGTATAAGGCATATATTGAACTTTAAAAATTCAATTAACCTAAGAATGATAGTTCTTTGTATAGCTATCAATATAAATACAAAATATAATTTGAACAATCCCACTTTTACATAATTAGATTCAATTACACGTATTTCTTAGTTATTGAATAGACCGTTATATCCTTCGTTTATTTCAAAATTATAATTGGCAAGTTGTTCAAGTTTGACATTGAGTGCAGGCAAGCCTACGTAATGTGCTTCTATATTTATTTTTCGTGTATTTAACAAAGACCGTGAAAGCGGATATGATTGAAATTGATTTAGAAAAAAAAATGTTCAAATAACGATGTCAAAACTCATTTCTCTTTTAAAAGAATTCATTTTATATTTCACTGGATTGTATAGCTGCTATTAATTATTAAGAGTAATACTAAAGTGTCAATCGAACGTAAGTATAGTGCCAAAATGATAATCTATATTTCATTTATAGTTTGGTATAACTCATTATTTATAGATTATTTTGCATGCATCAATTATGGAACAACCTTTTCATGTTCCCGTGCTAGTGTATTTAATTGATAAAAATAGTAAATTGCTTTTAAATATTGTCTTACAAATTACCATAGAAAACAATCTGTTAAATCACGTGACTAAAATATGTTAAGTAGTTGACATTTAAAGGTGTCCTTTCAGGCAAATTTATTCATTATTTACTTTTGAAAACATTTCAGTGAAGTGGAAAATACCCATTAAATTGTTCATAAAAGTATATTCCAGTACGGGTTGAAAAAAAAATATTATAACGATATCTAGCTGCTAGCGTTATTTATGTATTTTTAGGATCTGTTTTCCTTTTGGTAGATTTAGGTTTGTTCATCTAATCAGGTGATTGCCAGACGGGTAACATTCATGCAAAAATATAATGTCGACATTAGTAAGGGACAATGGTTGAGGGGACATCTTTAACGATATGGGTTTGTCAATAGCGCCGTGCACCTTAAGTGCTGTACCTCTTGATTGTAAGTTGTGTATTTGATTTTTCAAACACTACAATAAAGATGTTTTATATGATATAAAAATTTCAGATACCAAAGTATAAATCAATAGGATGTCCAGGACAAACACGGACCTCTGGAAACCAAGAGGTGGGATCAGATGCCATGGAGGAGTAAGCATCCCCTGTCGACCGGTCACATCCGCCGTGAGTCCACAGTCAAGTCCAATGAAACACGTGAGGAGTGTATCCTCGTCACAATTGGTACAGACGTCTCAACAACCGCCAACGAAAAGGCAACTCAACATTTCACTTAGTGAAACAGAGTAGTCGCAAACAAGACTATTATACCGACCATAAAATTTGCGGAACGTTGACATTAAACGCGGTTTTCGATATCCCTGTGTCAATAATTTGTCAGTGAGTAGTTTACCTCTGTATATGAAATCGTCACATGTTGTGCACGCCCTGGCATATCGGATCATTTGTGAAATATAACTCCATATGCAGGTGACTGAGGGATATTACTACTTAAATGTGGAAAATGTACGATGGGAAAGCCGAAAGCGTCGCGTTTATCGTATAGCTTAGTTGCTAATTTCCCGTCTGTGTTTATATTAAGTAAAATGTCTAAGTATGAAGCGTGTGTACTTGATTCTGTTGTATCTTTAATTTCTAGTTCGCTGGGATATATCGCATTGACATAGGTATGAAAATTGTCATTATTAATTGACAAAATGTCGTCGATATATCTAAATGTCTGAATGAAGTCTGCTTCGTATGAATAAAGGAACAGGTCGGCCAATAAAGGAGCACAATTGGTTTTCATAGGAATGCCGACAGTTTGTTGAAAGACCACGTCTCAGAACATTACAAATATATTGTCTATTAGAAATTCCAGCATGTTTTTTATATCAACTTCAGTATACTTATGTGTAGAATCAGAGTGGTGTTTGACGAAATAAGTATCCTGACAGCCAATCACTAGATATTTAAATTTTCGGGTACCACCTTTAGTGAAACAACAGTTGTATATGATGCTAAAGAGTCTTTCTTTTAATTTTTTATGTGGAATAGTTGTGTAAAGAGTAGAGAAGTCATAGGTTTTGATACTGTGAATTCGAGAAAAATTGTGTGCCTCCAAATTTTCTAAAAGCTGTTAAGAATTTTTAAGTATCCACATCTGATTTACACCGCTTCTGGAATAAGCAATTGTACAGTATTGTTGAAGTTTCTCCTTAACGGCTGTCAATATCGTGGTAAGGAGTAAAGATAAAGGTTTGATAGAACATTTGCTGGATCCTGCTATGTATCTTTACTTATATTTGGTTTTATGAAGTTTAGGTATCCAATATAAATGTGGTAGCTCAAAATCGGCATCCGTTGTAGGTATATCAAATGAGCGTAATACGGACACGTGATTCTGAAGGATCTCGTCCTTTGAAAGTGAGCTACGTGTATATGTAGGATTTCCAGAATTCGTATTAAACCCAAGTTCATCTAATAATCAATTATAGTGATGTGCCTTACAAATAAAAACTATATTATTTGAGGCTTTGTCTGCTGGTACCAGTACATGGTCATGTAATCTATCAAGTTCAGTTGCTACTTCTGGATGACTAAACAAAGAGGGATAACGTGTTTTCAGAATCCCTTTAAGTTTTCGAATACGAGATTTTATCAACCATCGTATGGATTTTAGCCATTCAGACGAAGAGTCTGGTTCCACGTCTTCATGTTTGGCCCGTAGTCGCGCATAATCGCCGACAGAATTCATAACTAAACTGAAATTCTGACGCCAATTAAAGGAACTGGCTTCCCGGGAATTAGTGCCCCTTTAAATAAGATTCATGAGGCTTTCATTTTCAACATAGAAACGTCGCCGGTGGGATTGTAGTTGAAAGGAGATGAAGCACATGAACATGTGACCATGTTGTGAAGAAGATGGTTGATGTTCAGACTCTGCAAAAGCTGTTTGTAATTGAATAGAAACACACACACAGATATATATATATATATATATATATATATATATATATATATATATAATGTATTTGTGTTTCATTAATACACAGTTTTGAATCTGAGTGAAAATGACGCAGAAAGTTTATTTAACCAAGCTATTTTTCAAGTCAACAGTCATATACTTATTGCCCTCTCAATATTGCATATTCCTCATGGTTTTATTGACAGACCCAGCATGATACGTCTAGTGTTGTTAAAAAAAATTAAGGATAAATAGCTTTTATCTAAATCCTCGATAACGAAATAATTCTATACGGATAGGCTACATTTTAGATTTATGATTTGCCACGTATGATACATACCATTTTTTCTTTCATATATATATATATATATATATATATATAATCCGAGCTCCACTGATGAAGAACTATCGACAGAAACGATCGTCTTGAACATTTATTTTCGCCTACTTTTTTGAAGTTCTCCATTAGTATTGTGAAAATATTACAATGCATATACAACTTGCTTTAGAACCTATTCATAGCCACATATGGGCGCGGCAAAATGTTTCGTATTTAAGCATTTTCTAGATCTATATATATTTCTTCATTGCTTCTTAAACTTACCTACTCCATGCTAATATCACTTAATATATTCAAATGTAATTTATATTTGAATTCGCAAACTGGAAAGGGGGCTACAACGCACGCGTGTCTCCAAAGAAAGTCGCAGTTTTAGGACTCTTTATGAATATATATATATATATATATATATATATATATATATATATATATATATATATATATATATATATATATATATATATATATATATATATATATATATATATATATATAGATATATACTATATACTATATAAAGAGAAACTACACATACTTAAAAGTTAAATAAAAACATAAAAAAGTATTCTTTGATCGCTCTTGATTCTTAAAAGCATAGTTTAATATACTAAACGCTTGTTTGGGTACGCAACATCTGAAATATTGCGTTCTATTCGCCTTGGATATCATATTAACACTATAAATGCTTTTTGGAGACGAATTCAGCAAACTGGCACCGTTCGGGACAGCTCAAGATCAGGACGACTGCATGTGACGTCACGTCGGCCAAATATGTGTGTACGGAAGTCAAATTTGCGTCATCGATTCCAAGCGACTTCTTTGAACGCTAGTCAGAAGTATCCCTTGGCATCGACGGATAAGTCTTCGTACCGTAAGGAACAAATTGCTAGAGGCCAACATCTGTCATTGATGTCCTGCTATCCGTCCTGTCCTCTGGTGTCACCGTGTTGCGAGGTTAGCATTTCAATAACATAGATTAGGAAGTTCTGTTTACGGACGAGTTGAGATTTCATCATTTTCTTATCGTCATGCCGGAGAACGTTACATTGCGTTATTCAGCGCCGCCGATTCGGCGGCTGGAGTTTTATGGTCTGGGTGGAATTACAACAAATGGAAGGACCCATTTGGCAATTTAACCGGCGTGCGCTACAATGAGGTTGTACGTCAGCATGTCATTCTATTCATTCACAACAACCAGCGTAACGTAATTCTGCAGTAGGACAACACACTACCGCACGCGTTGTAAGTGACTATCTACAATCTGCTACCTTGGCTTGTGATGTCACCGAATTTATCACCTATAGATAATGTTTGGGATGAAATAGAACGACGTCGTCGTCAAGAGCCAGCCCCACTGTTACATTGGACGCATATCAAAAACAGCAAAAGACAAGCACCGAACTTGAAAAAACTGCTAACAAAGGCCCGCTTTTCTTCCGTTGAAACCAAAATGGTGCCAAAATGCGGGGATTCGCCCTGTGGGACGTGCGACTGTATCGTCGAAGGTGACAAAATATTATATTAAAATGTGGAAACAAATTAAGACCTAATGCCGACATGAACTGCAACTCCATTTATCTCATTTATTGCGCCATTTGTCCGACTTGTAATGAAAACTACATCGGGCAAACCGGAAGACTAATAGCGCGCGTAAGGGTGCATAAACAACAAATAAGGGATCCCACGGTACGTAATACACCGTGTTGTGAACAGTTCGCAACATGCGGAAGGGGGAAATTTAAAATATTTCCCTTCTTCAAAATGTGGACTGAAGAACAAGCAGTGGGAATAGCCAAAGAAGATTTCTTTATAAGACTGCTCAATTCAAAACTTAATAGAAAATAATCGTTTTGTTCCTATTAATACTAATTTTTATAATCACTATCTTGTAACGTCACTATGACGTCATAGTTAACAATAGTATCTTAACAACATGTATTCTGTCTGAAGATCCTGTAAATGCAAAAGCGCTTACAGAAATTAAAGAAGAAAATTATGAAATGTGACGTTTTGAACTCTTTCTAAATATATAATCATCTGTACCAAGCTTAACTTTAACTGAACACACACACACACACACATATATATATATATATATATAACACACACACACACACATATATATATATAACACACACACACACACACACACATATATATATATATATATATATATATATATGTGTGTGTGTGTGTGTGTGTGTGTGTGTCCCTGCTTTTAATTACAAGTGTGAGTGTGTATTATACATGCAGTTCTAACGAAGACTTTACCAGATAAAACTTGCAACATGGGTTCCGTGTTAGAATGGCACGATTATATACAGTTTCGCCGAGTTGACGTAAGCCCAACGGTAGGTCTAATTTCTACCACGTCATCTACGATGAACATATACACGTATATCTGTGTAAATATATATCAGTGGGATGCACAAACAAAAACAACCGATTTTGTTGAAGCCTAGACTTCTTCATATTAAAGGTATACCTAATTTTTAAGTATGCATATTTTCAGCCTCCACCAAGACGTGTGTAGAAGTGACACGTGACGCGACGACAAAGCCGTCAGATTTCTGGAAGATTCAGACTGGCTGCCACTTCATTTAATGAATATTTTCTTCTTTGCATTTTCACTTTGGACGCAATATTTTGCGTAAGGTATCCCGACATCCGCGCGTGGTCCTAGACACCCTGGCGTTTTCATCCTCCGTGGAATTCAAATCACGAACTCTGTGCACTTTAAATCTTGTCTGTGAAACAAAAGTATTTTTTATTTATATAAAGATACAAGGGGGTAATGTACCCTGTTGTGGACCCCAGTGATTTTTTAACTTCAGCAGTGTCTTCGGTAGAATTACAACAACGTTAGTGATGCGCTAGTGTCGCCTGACGGCATTCCAGTGATATAGATCCTGATCTAATTACACGAATACACAATAAATTAATTAAATCACCGGCAAGTTCTCATTATTTTTCCTTGAAAATATATATATATATATATAAATATATATATATATATATATATATATATATATATGTGTGTGTGTGTGTGTGTGTGTGTGTGTGTGTGTATTTGTGTTTCATTAATACCCAGTTTTGATTTTAAGTCAAAATGACGCAGAAAGTCTAGCTAACCAAGCTATATTTCAAGTCAACAGTCATATACTTATTGCTTCTCAGTATTGCATATTCCCATGGTTTTATTGACAGAACCAGCATGATACGTCTAGTGTTGTTAAAAAACTAAGGATAAATAGCTTTTATCTAAATGCTCGATATTGGTTTTTTTTTCTTTAATCGACCAAAAGTTTGAATTTCATTTAATACAGGTTAGTTGGTTAGACATTGCCTTAAAAGAAGGTCAGTATAGTAATGACTAACAGAACAATTGAGAATTATTATCAATTAACAATTTCATGTGAGATGTAGTTGACTTAGTTGTGTTAAATTTAATTATAAAATGAAGAATACAATGAATGATTTGTAATACCGTTTATCTTGTATAAGTGGTTTACTATTCAAAATACTGATACCAAAGTCCTAATCTCTAGAAAGCTCAAAAAACACTATTTAAATACAATAAACTCTGGGCAGAACGGTAACCTCTAGAAAATACAGAATAGGGATAGGTAACAATAGATAACATAGTTCCCTTGGCAATAGGTTTCAACAAACCTTTCAACAATTGCTGAATATTTATCGTCATACCTTCATTTTACAAAAACAGCTGATTTTGTTATGAATCATAGATGTAGAAACGTACACAGTAAAAAAGTAATTAGATTATTCAGTACAACAATTTTGCCGGGGTACTATACACTACTAATAAATTAATTTCTCATTTTCTAGATGACAAAATGAACATTTCCTTGTAATATAGTTATTTAATTATATCTGGAGTCGTGTAGTAACCGAGTTGGGGACTGTATTTATGCAGGAAACATAAAAAGAAAACTGTTTCTATGTAAAAGAGTCATCGTATATAAATAGGACAAACAGTGAAAATTGATTTATTATATAAAAATCACAGACACGACGGTATTAATATCAGGATGTCTAGGATACAATATATAAATAATATAAACATAATACCAAAGTTATAATGCTCAAGACGATATCGTTTCTGTCAATTAGACTTCATCAGTTGAGCTCCAATTTGAAAAGTGTGTGTATTTTCTAAAGATAAAGTGGTGTCATACAAGGCCAAATAATAACTCAAAAAGTATAGCCGAAATCCGTCTAAGAGAACCACTGCAAAAAAAATGACTATCTTAGCTTTAGAAGATTTTCGAATTTAAATGGTGTTAACTGTGCCAAATAGTACTTTAGTATAAGGTGAATAACTGGTACCTGATGAATATTGGACAAACACAGAACTCAGACATTCCATATTGACTGGTCATATCCGCCGTCAGTACACCGTCAACTTGAAAAGAAATATATGAAGAATGAACTCTCGTCAGAACCGCACAGACGACTCAACAACCGCTACCGAACAGTGAAACATAGAATTGCAAACAAGGTCATTATACCGACCGTAAAATTTGCGGAACGCATCAAGCGCAATATCTTGTAACAACATCTTATGTGTTCGTACATTCCATCTGCATATGAAATGTTCATTTGTAGAGCACGCTCTGGCATAGCGATATAAACACGATATGGTGGCGATCACGATATATTATTACTTAAATTTGGTAAATTGACCATTGGGAAGCCAAACTTGTTGCGTTTGGCGTATAGCCTGATTGTAAATTTTCCGTATGCGTCTATATGATTTCTTTTATATATATATTAATAAAAAACATTGCCAACCTGTGTCACACATGTCATCATTATGATATTCCACAGGAGTTATAACCTGGATGTCCTGTGATTTGTCAATTCTAACTCAATTATAAATCTGTGATGTGATTGGTGGAGCATATGAATTAAAAACTTACAGAACTATAGAGGCGCTGTGATTGGTCAAACGTATGGTATTACACAATTATTAGAAGCAAAGAGGTGTTGTGATTGTTCAAAATTATGCTATTACACCAGTATTAAAACACTGTATGTGCTCTGATAGGCCAAATGTAGTCACAAGTAATATAATCCCATAGGTGTTGTGATTGATCAACCTTAGTTATGATGCAACACCAGTATTATAACACTAAAAGTATTGTGTTTGGTCAAAAATATGGTATTATACTAGAGGTGTTGTGATTGGTCAACATTATGATATTATACTAGAGGTAAGTATTTCACACCAGTATTATAACACCCAAAGTGCTGTGAGTGGTCAAACGTATGATATCACACAAGTATTATAATGCTGGAGGTGCAGTGTTGGGTCAACCTTATAATATTATACTAGAGGTGTTTTGATTGGTAAACTTTATTATATCACACCAGTATTATAGCACTAACAGTGATATGATTGGTCAGACGTTCAATTGTGATCACAATCAATGATTCGGTCATTAAATAGATTTCGGATGATCATATTATTATTCTTGTCTTTTCTGGTTAATATCTAATTAGTAATAGAAAAAAATCATTAATTGCTTCGTGCTGAGAGGCCTACCGCGAACAATTATCTTAGTGCCTCAGATAATACTGATAAACAATTGATCAATATGAAATCTACAGTTATACAATTTAGACTGAATAGAGGGTACACAGGTATTACATTCATCAAACTCGTGTAATATAAAATTATCAAGTTTATGCTATGCCATCCTACATTAGAGTTTTGTTTGTGTTAATCACATCTGATATGGTAAACTATTTGTATATGCTGTTAGAGAGTACACAGGTATTACATTTATCAAACACGAGCAATATCAAACTCTCTAGTTGATGCTGTGTCGTCCTACAGTAGGATTTATATGTGTTAATCACATCTGATATGGTAAACTATTTGTATATGCTGTTAGAGGGTACACAGGTATTACATTTATCAAACTCGAGCAATATCAAACTATTTAGTTTTAGGGTTATGTATGTATTAATCGCAGTTGATATGGTAAACTGTGTGTATAGTTTTGTATACGTTTTTCACCAAAATTAACCTTTTCACCAAATTTTACCCGTGCATCGAACTAGAAAGGTTTCAATGGAACATTTGCGATAGTTGTGGCATGCCAGAAGAGGACGATAAGTCTTTCCGGACACGTGGTCCTATCCCGTTTGGGATTCGCAATAGTTTATGTTGAAACAATTGTATATCAATGGTTTAGTCTTTTCGCCAAACTTGACCTACTCATTGAATTGCCATTTTCGTCGAACTAGAAAGGTTTCAATTGAACATTTGCGATAGTTGTGGCATGCCAGAAGAGGACGATAAGTCTTTCCGGACACGTGGTCCTATCCCGTTTGGGATTCGCAATAGTTTATGTTGAAACAATTGTATATCAATGGTTTAGTCTTTTCGCCAAACTTGACCTACTCACTGAATTGCCATTTTCGTCGAACTAGAAAGGTTTCTATGGAACGTTTGCGACGGGTGTGGCATGACAGCAGCGGACGTAGACTTCTTCCGGAAAAATTATTTGAATTCGCAATTGTTCTTCATGTTGAGACAATGTGCACGTCTAATTCGACGTGTTCTAATTGACTTGAGTTTCGATTATCAATTGGTACTTATTCATTTTTACTTTTGTCAACTGGTAATTGTATTTATTTACTTAATTGCGTGAGAGAATATATTACTATGTTTTACTAAGTAGTACTAATTTTGTTCCTGTCAGTGGGAAGGTATCTGCAATTAAAACAAATATACACCAAAATTGACTTATTTTAATTCCTTTACATGTAAAACAAATATTAGACCGGAACTGATCAATATTTGCAGTTTTCACCTTCATTTTAACTGTCAATCTTCAACTGACTACGTTTCGACAGAGTTTTTGTTTTTATTGTTCACTACGGGTGACTTTATCGTCTATAAACAAGTTCAGATGTATCAATAGTTTAGTATTTCTTTCATTTATTACACCACTTTAGTTTGAAACAAGTTCCCTTTTTCTTATTTATCTCTAACAGTTTCCAACTAGTTCGGGAACCCGACCAAACTACCTCTGGGGGTGGTGTCAGTGGTTTACATACAGTCCAAAACATGCAAAGATGGCGACACAGAAGCAGCAGTAATGAGGTGATTAAATGGCTGTGACATTCTTACTGTATTAATGAAATTTTGAAACAATGCTTTAATATATACTATCAGATAATGTTTCAGATACTGTAATACTGTAAACGTCGACAAAATATGCACCAAATCTGGATTTAGAACACAGCAATTTTTACTATGTCGGTCATTTTAAAAATGTAAACCTGCCATTTACTGCAAGTGCAAACATAACAAAACAGATAAAATCAGATACAAAACTGGAGCCGGTTGTTTGTCAGTAAAATCACCTTTAGAGTGAATTGTCACCAGCTTTATACTTTGGTCCGTTAAGTGTCTCATGTGTTGACCCGTGTCATGGTCTGACACCAAATGCAGTGATGACAATTCAACATACCACGCCTATCGTGAAGGGATACCTCGGTTTTAAATGACTTTCAACAGACACGTGACATTTACTTTGTATGCAGGGGGCTTTGTGAAAGAAAAATCCTGTCACTACCTTTTTTATGTTATTGGTATGTCCCCATACCGGGAATCGAACCCAGCACCGAATAGACCGTTTTACCACTAGACGACCAATTTTACGACTAGAAAAAAAAAGTATTTATGCCATTATTGGTGCCCAATCCTGTATTAAAGTGGCATCAGCTGTTTTTCCCCGTTTTACTACTTAGATTGATATACAATAACAAAAAATGATATACAGGCATAAAAATTCTGAAACTCCTAATATTTATGTGAGAATTGCATGGGAAACTCAGTCTGGTAATTGTTAATTGGAACACTGGAACTGCCCTTATTTTCACAAAATATATAGGAATATAATATTTCTATGCCTGTGTTTAGTTCCTACTTGTTATTATACATAAATCGAATTTTTTTTTGGTAAACACAACCAATACCCCTTTCAGAAATCACTCAAAGTGAAATCCAGAGGTAACGTTTAGCTTGAACGTCTTATATTTGTCAAGTAATGGTGTGTGCATATATTTAACATCAGTAGTACGTTTTATTAGACATCATTTCTTGCATTGCTTTTTAACTAAAAAAGTTTTTTTGTACCCCGTTCCATCAAACGCCGTCTACTAAATTTTGCGTAGACTTTTTGTCAAGCCCATGATTGATCTACCACTTACATTTTGTGTAAGAACAAAAACACCTTTACCTAAAATGAGAAGAAAAGAGATATATGTTTGTATTTGTTTGACTCAGTGCACAAAGAACATTTCCGAAAAAAACATGGGTAGGTCGACATTACCAGTGTCTTTGAATCCCGCTAAACAAAGGTGCTGTTCTCTGCCGTGATGGCATAATATGAATTCAGCAAGGATTTCGATACGTTGTTGTATCTTAGTCACTAGAAACTCGAATAATTAGATTGGTCCAGAGCTCTCACGAGATATTAAGATCGCCACAAGCAGTGCCATATGATTATTCCAATATATTATAAAAAGAAAAAAGATTTTAAAATCATATTTCAACGAGAATTAACCGTAAAATTCATTGAACTATAAACTCTTTTAGGACAATATCTAACTTAACAAGTTATCTCATGTTTTTAACTTGTTTATTTATTTATTTATTTATTTTTCATCATATTTTGTTTTTGCAAGACGTTTACTTATAATCATGTAATAACTACGTATATGTAGATTTCTGAGTTTTCAACTAAAGCATTTTTGGTTACAAATTGTCAAACCAAATGTAAACCACTTAAGAAGCGTAAAAATAACCCTGGACACATAAGTACCTACGTGTTTCGTAATTTCATCCAACATAAATTTTCAAGCATGTAATAAATATATAATCAATCGTAAAATGCAAGTGACCTGGAGACCAAAGACTCGGAAAACCTTTACCATCAATGTCCAGAAACGCGGTCCTTTACACCCAACTTCCTTCGTAAAATATCGAAAATTAATTTACGATGACGAAATCAAAGTAATGTTTACAATGAGTCACTGCTGGATAATTTATTGCTATACCGTATGGGTGGAAATTTTAGCGAGGCGCATATTTTGCGTTTTGTCCTAAAATTTGGTATAAAATTTTAGCGAGAAGTAATTTTAGCGATTTTATTATTAAAAAAGATAACTCTGACCTAACTCTTACGTACGAAGAGGAATGCTTTATTAGGATATTCAAAAGCGATTTCAAGAACCTCGCTAATAAGGCTAAACTTGAATCCTCTCTACATTTTTGCTTACAAGGTAATACTCATACATTCATTTGTTCTTTTAAAGCTACATTCCGGGGAGTAAAGATAATAAATTAACTTTTGTGTACTCAGTTCATACGTATTTGCTTTACTTTCTATTTCAGCTAATTAGTCCATTAATCATGGGAAACACCCAGCACATTTATCTATTTATAGGCTCTTAAATTTTTTAATATGATAGTGACACGGAATCGGAAACGAGGCTACGTGAAAATCAAAACAATCATGATGGCGAGTTCCAACAGAAGTATCTTTACTCACTGTCAGCTATGAAATTAAAGTTCTAAGTTCCGTTGTGGTTTTCCCAAGTTTAATCATGCTCCTTCGCGTACTACTGTTTCCTACGCGTTTTTCTCAGGACAAGCCTATGTTTTTGTTTTGTTCGCGTATCGATCGCTGGTCACGTGTCGGTAGTCACGTGGCGGCGCTTTACAATAAATAGGGCGAACTTTGCATGTTCGTATACAAAAGGGAACTTAAAAAACTCCTTCTGATTCCTTTTAATTGTTCCATTAATACATCATACTTTGGGGTAAAAATTCCCCTCGGTTAGGACAAGATTTCTGTAGATAATGTCAAAAATTAAATTAACTTCCCCGGATTGTGATTTTAACTACCTCGTGATCTGTTTCAGATGACAGCCCGTATCATTTTACAATTAGATATATAATAATCGCTGATACCAAAAACTAATCGTCAGGAACTTCAGCAGAATATATGCAAACCCAGAGGACATTAAACAAAAACTAACCTCTGATAATCCACAGGTGGGCCCGGATGTCACGGATGAGTAAGCATTTCCTACTGACCTTTAAAACCGGTGCAAATGTACCATTGAATGAAGAACTGGAAATTATAGATACAACAGAATCAAGCACACAAGTTTCATACTTAGACATTTTAGTAAATATATTATTAACAATATATCATAAACGAAATACCAAAGTTATAATGCTCAAGACAATATCGTTTCTGTCAATGAGACTT
>BROG01000413.1:462500-650614 GCA_030159075.1 Atrina japonica | reverse complement strand
AGAATTTTATGTCACCAGCCTAAACACATCCACCTATTAAAACAATTCTAGATCCCTCACTGTTGTAAATATTAATTGCATAATCAAAAGGCATATAAAACAATGAAAACAGATCGCATGCACTGTTTCGTGAATTATTGTACGTATTATACGTTATTTTTTGTTGTTGTAGAAGTTAATACTCAACCCCTTTCAAAAAATTCTGGATCCGTCCCTGATAGGACTAACAAAATATACATACCTTCTAACGTAATGAAAATTCAAACACATACGAGCATACTTAAGTGAGCAAGAATATATCTATAATGCTTTCTTCTACGAAAATCCATTACATATATGTTAATAGGATAATTGCGATTTCTTAAAACTGACCATGCCCGTATAGTTCATACCAGAACGGATACGAATATGATCTGATGCACATATATTTTGTACATGTATATGCCGACTATTACACTTGTCCTATTTTGGCAATTTTGTCATCGATACCCGAGGTATACAATTGTTGCCGCTTTGTGTTGATGTTCTACTTCTTTTTCGTTCGTTTGTAACGACATAGCTTTATTGACTATATTGTATGCCTACAATAGGTTTTTGATTTCGTGAGATTTTTTTAAAAACCCCGATAACAAAACAGTGTATATGTCGCGATTTATATACATTTGTGCACAAATACATAATAAAACCTCGTTTTATATTATTTCCTTTGTTTGTAGACATATCTTGTTGTACATATTGTTTCGTAAATAGTTTTGTCACATTTTCAATACCTTAAACCGTTCCTGTAAATAGGTTATGATAGTTAATAATTAGTTTGTTTCCGAAAAAGCAACCAAGTAGGATCGAAAATTGTGAATACACTAACCAATCAGGTCTTTGTGTTTTTGGCCAATGATCGCCAATGACAGTCTGTTCATCTAACCAATGAGGGTCTGCGTTCTATAGTGCATTAGGTTTCCAGAGAGTATATAAAGGGCTGCGAAAGTTCAGTGGGTTAGTTTTTATGCTGGATGCGAATCAAACAACATCAAAGAGAAAACCAGGTAATTTGATACACTTGTATAAGGTTGATTTGTCACATCGCTGTTTTCTAATGAAAAACATTTGCTGACTATCAACAATACAAGGTGTAGACTGCGTTACAAGGTAGAGGTAATTTCTGTGAATTTGGGACGTGTTTGAACGCTCATAAGTGAAGTCTCGGTAGCTGTCGCTGTCTCAGACACTTCAGCTGAGGCTCAACTACATGACCGTCATCAGCACCCGGTTCGTGGATAACCTTTGTGTTTGGTATTCGTGTGTTCACGTCATTTCTTGAAACTTATCATTTAATTTAATAAAGGGTTAGGGCGTCTATCATATAACTTGACGATCATTTTAATTTATTGTGTTTTGGTATATTTTGTGTGTGTTTTGCTTTGTTTATCAGCCTTGGTTTTTGGTGTTACAATTTCTATAGTTGCTGGGGTTTGAGTTTTGTTGAATTTGGTAGCACAGGTAGTGCACGTCCGATATTCTGTATATATTGACCGGACCTTGAATTCAGTTTCATCTGTACGAATCTACTTAGGCTTTTAGTCTACACGTTACAGATATTTTGGTGGCAGCGGTGGGATTCGAGGTTTCGGGAATTTTCTTTTTCATATTTTTTTTTTTGCATTTTGAATGTGTTGGTTTAATATTGGAGATTTGATATATTATCTTTTGAAAACATGGCTAAATGTCTGGCCGATCTCGAGGCAGAATTGTCTGTCTTGAATAAAGAAGTCGCCGAGGTTGAGAAAAGAACTGAAATCTCTATACTCGAGGCTAAAATTCACGAGCTTCAGAAAAGGAAAAGTGACCTGGAAGGTACGTTTTTGACATCAACACCGGCAGGAGTAAGACCGCAGACTCGAGAAGCTAGCGATAGGGATTATGGTTTTGCTATGGCTAGACGTCCGAGAAAATTGCCGTCGTTACCAGTACCGGTAATACAAAAACAAGCAGTTGGGAACCCCATTCTCGGACTTGCTGACACCAATAGGACCGGAACTGAGTACCAGCAGCAGGCAAATAGCAGTAATCGCGATAGTTTGAGCTCGGATTTGACTCGGCGTAAGTCAAACACCTGCGTAAAACCTGCTACCTATGACGGTACAGGTCCTTGGATTGATTATTTGACACATTTTAAAGCCTGTGCTGAGATAAACCGTTGGTCTGATAAAGAGAAAGGTTTATATTTGGCTGTGTCACTTAGGGGTCAGGCACAGGGTGTCTTGGGTAACTTATCCGGTATTGGGAACGATTATAATACTCTAGTGCGAAATTTAGAGGACAGGTTTAGCCCGTCAAATCAAACTGAACTTTATAGGGCACAGTTAAGGGATAAAAGACAAAAAGCGTCCGAGTCTCTCCCAGAGCTTGGTCAGGAAATACGTAGGCTCACTAATTTAGCTTATCCTACTGCACCGAATGACGTTAAGGAGACTCTAGCTAAAGAACACTTTGTGGATGCACTTGTCATTTCAGATATGAGACTTCGGGTTAAACAGGCTAGGCCGATAGATCTCAACGATGCTATACGTCATGCCGTTGAACTCGAGGCGTTTCAACGGGCCGAGCGAAAAGTCGCCGAGAGTCAAGGATACCTCCGAAAAACAACTACACCAGAGGAGAGTTCTTCTGATACGGGAAAATTAACATCAGTTCTCAGCGCACTGCAAAGTAGTTTAGAAAAACTACAACGGGAGGTACGAGAATTGAAGGTACGTAATTATAGGACCCCAACAAATAATGACTTGACAGCAACTAGTAGTAGGCAGTCTACCAATCTGCGTGATAACACTACGGGCAGACCAAGTTATGGTCAAATACAACGTAGATGTTATAAATGTGGTTCGGACAAACATCTAAAAAATAGATGCCCGGAACTTAAAAAGCCTGGTATACCTGCGATGCAAACAAGTGGATCTTCTCAGAATCAGGCTACGAATATGCTGAACCCCGAACCTGGTCTGTATGTGAAAATTAGATTCAATGAAATGTTTGCTGAATGCCTCATAGATACGGGGTCAACGGTCACTATACTGTCGAACAAAGTTTGGAGTTCGTATTTGAATTCTTGCTCAAGCAAAATGAAATCGGTAGAATTTGATCTTTTGTCTGCTGCAGGCTCACCACTTAAAGTCTTTGGGAAGGTGGGAGTTAGTGTGACTCTTGGTGAATATAGAGTTAACCATGATGTCATAATAGCAGAGATTAGTTGCGATGCAATATTGGGCTTAGATTTCTTGAAGCGTCATAAATGTACGATTGATGTTACCAATAATAACATGCACATCGGGGATAAAACTCTCAAGATGTACGTAAGTGGTAAGGTAGGGTGTTGTAGAGTAGCGGTGGCCGAACATGTTGCCCTTCCACCTCGCTCGGAAATGATCGTATCTGGTAAGCTTTGTCTTAATAAAGGAGAGAAGTTTCAGGCCGATGTCGGAATACTGGAACCGTTAGAGAGGTTTGCTACGTCTGAAAAAGGCATGTTGGCCCGAGCATTAGTTAGAAATGAAGGAAAAGTTCCCTTGCGTATAATGAATCTTTCTGACGAATCACAAACCATCTACCCAGGAACTGTGGTAGCTCAGTTAAGCCCAGTTGTTGGCATTGAAAGTCAACAGGTCAAATCTACATTTCAAAAGTCCAAAGCCATTCCAAGTCATTTAAAAGATTTGTATGAACGCTCGACAGTTTCGTTAACACCCGAACAAAAACGAAAGGTCCAAGATCTACTGACGAGATACCAGTTGGTGTTTTCAGAAAATGACTCGGACTTAGGCCGAACAGGCATTATCAAACATACAATTGATACCGGTAGTGCTCGGCCCATCAAACAACCGTATCGAAGGGTGCCCCAACATATGAACGAGGAAGTTGATAGACATATCGATGAAATGTTAGCCAAGAATGTGATACAGCCCTCGTCCAGTCCTTGGGCTAGTGGCGTAGTATTAGTCAAAAAGAAGGACGGGTCGACAAGGTTCTGTGTTGACTACCGAAGGTTGAACAGTGTCACTGTCAAGGATGCATATCCACTGCCAAGGATAGACGATTCCTTGGATCAGCTGTCGGGATCAAAGTGGTTCTCAACTTTGGACTTAAATAGTGGGTATTGGCAGGTGGAAATGGATCCATTAGATCAACCCAAAACTGCTTTTACCACGAGACAGGGTTTGTTCGAATTTAAAGTTTTGCCGTTTGGCTTGTGCAACGCTCCTGCCACTTTCGAGCGGTTAATGGAGACCGTATTGGCGGGACTACATTGGAATATATGCTTGATCTACTTGGATGATGTGATTGTTGTAGGCAAAAGCTTTGAAAAGATGTCGGAAAATTTGGGCCTGATTTTTGAACGTCTCGGTGAATTTGGGTTGAAGCTTAAAGCAAGAAAGTGTAGATTATTTGCTAAGAAGGTAGTGTTCTTGGGACATGTGGTTTCCGAAGAGGGAGTCGCAACAGATCCTGACAAGATCAGTGTTGTGAAAGAGTGGCCTTCTCCAAGTAATGTTCACGAAGTTAGGTCGTTTATCGGATTATGTAGTTACTATAGGCGGTATATCAAAGATTTTGCTACTGTTGCTCAGCCCCTACATAGACTGACCGAGAAAAATAGGACATTTGCGTGGACAAATGGATGCGAAGAAGCATTCCAAAACCTGAAACGAAAGCTCATTTCCGCACCAGTTCTTGCTCATCCGGATTTCACTGAACCTTTCATTCTCGACACAGATGCGAGTGATACAGCCATTGGCGCTGTTTTGTCGCAGAAAATAAATAACGAGGAGCGTGTTGTAGCATACGCTAGCCGTACGTTGACTAAGACAGAAAAGAAGTACTGTGTAACTCGGAAAGAAATGCTGTCTCTGGTTTCGTTTGTGAAGCATTTCAGGCATTATTTGTATGGGAAACGTTTCTTGGTAAGAACAGATCATAGTTCACTTCAATGGCTTCTGAAATTCAAAAACCCTGAGGGACAAATAGCAAGGTGGCTCCAAACATTATCATCGTATGACATGAAAATTGAACATAGACCAGGAAGGCTACATTCAAATGCCGATGCCCTAAGTCGGGTGCCTTGCAGACAGTGTGGTCAGTACGAAAGGGACAGTACAGAACAAAAAGCTAGTCATCATGTCAATGTAGTTGGAGAAAATGGTGGTGATGATTCAGATGAGTGTAGTAGCATAGCGACATCACAAGAAGGTGATAAAGATATAAGTGAGGTGAAGGCCTGGGTATTGAAAGGAGAGAGACCACCTTTTAGTGATGTGGAGTCCGGTGGTTACTTTCTGAAGTCGCTATGGAGTCAATGGAATAGGCTAGAGATTCACCACAATTTACTTTGTCGTAAATGGGTAGTGTTAGGGATAGGTCAAATGCTGTATCAGGTTATTGTTCCTTTGAATCAAAGACGGTTTGTATTGAGAACTAGTCATGACATTCGAGCATCGGGACATCTTGGTGTTACGAAGACTTTGTCAAGGATACGACAAAGATATTACTGGCCTGGTTTACAAAATGACGTTCGAACATATGTTGCTGGTTGTCAGAAATGTGCTCAACGCAAGGGTCCAAATAAGACAAAACGAGCACCTCTGCAAGTTGTAAGAAGTGGATACCCTATGGAGAGGATAGCGACCGATATATTGGGAGAACTTCCATTAACGGACAGAGGCAACAAATACATTTTGGTGATCTCGGACTATTTCACCAAATGGACGGAAAGTTTCCCGATACAAAACATGGAGGCTGCAACTGTTGCAAGGGTCATAGTAGAAGAAGTTGTCGCTAGATTCGGGGTCCCTAACATCATTCATTCAGATCAAGGTAGACAATATGAGAGTAGGCTCTTTTATGAAATGTGTAACCTTCTTCAGATCAAGAAGACAAGAACGACACCATATCATCCACAATCCGATGGTATGGTAGAAAGATTCAATAGAACGTTAGTTACAATGCTGAGTACATTTGTAAATAACCATCATCGAGATTGGGATGAACACCTGCCTTATGTGATGATGGCCTATAGGATGACTCCAAATATGTTAATGTTAGGACGCGAAGTCCAAACGCCTCTTGATCTAGCTTACCAGATGCCTCCAAGCATCAAGAACATTCCTGTACATGACTGGGTATGGAAGCTTCAGGAAAATATGGAAGACGCCCATGCATTTGTTAGAATACACACTGGACAAGAAATTAAAAGACAGAAGCGTTTTCATGACTTAAAACTTTCTTTTGAAAAGTTTGTAGACGGCGATGAGGTATATGTATATTTTCCAGTCAAGAAAATTGGACAGTCATCGAAACTCACTTCTTTCTGAAAGGGTCCTTTCAAAATTTTGTTGCGAGTTTCTGATGTGTTGTATAAAGTGGATTGTGGTAGGAATAATGAACCTCAAGTGATTCATTGTGATAGGTTGCGGAAAAAGGTTAGTCAAAATTTGTCTGGAGAACAACAAGGTTTAGAGCAAACTGATTCTGATGAACAGATGGTTGAAGTTGATCATTCTGGTTCTTTAGTTGATATAGATGCTAAAAATGTAGAGAAACGTGTTAGAAAAGAACCTGTATGGATGAAAGACTATATTTGTTCTTTATGTTTTCACAGGGATACGATGGCTAAGACCAAAACTACAGAAAGAAAGAAATCCCCTATTTGTCCAGTTTGTAAAAATGGGGTTGAGGGCAAGTTTGATGAGCACTTGTTAGCCTGCGCCAAGACTCGTGTGACCTGTGATATTTGCGGAACTTCCTTTAAGAAGAATTCATATATGCTGAGACACAAGCGTCTTCAACATGGCGATGTCCCCAAGACAAAGGCACCGGCAAATTCAGAAAATTCAGATTATACCGAAAAGGTACAAGCAGTCACAGAAAAGGTTGAGGAACCAGGAGCACATAACACAGACGCTGACGAGGCAGATGACCCAGACGACAGCTGTGACTCTGACTGGGATAAGGATCCCAGTGATGATTTATCTTTTATCTTAGATGAACCATGTGGGACTGGTCGAACAGAACAATGCGACGAGTTAAGCGAGGCAGACAGTCTGCTCGAAGGTCGAGTATTTAGGAAAGCTTGTCAGCCTAAACCTGTCAGTGCCCCCAAAAGAAAAAGTGGTGATGGAGATCACATACGGAATGTTCCCATTGAAAAGAGATCCAGGGTAACAAAGAGTGAAACGTGTTTGTGTAGGCGAGTTGTTTCTCAGGATGTTGGTGTACAGGTTGGTGAGACGATGTTGGTCAAAGTGGATGTTTCTACACAAAGTGATATATTTAGAATGTCGTCGTGTACAACCAAGGTTTACACGGTCGATGGTGAGAAGGTTACTGAGTCCAAAACAAAGGAAACGATTGTGTTTGAGTAGACTTTCATATTTTATATGAATTACATCTCTGTTCTGAAACTGACAAACACTTGCACTGTAAAACACTATTTTGCATTAACATTTTATTTCATATTTATTTAGCATTAATTTGAAACTTTGTTTGTAGTTTGGTTGGAAACATGCGGGACGCATGGCATCGGAGGCATGGGTAATGTCGCGATTTATATACAATTGTGCACAAATACATAATCTTAGACATATCTTGTTGTACATATTGTTTCGTAAATAGTTTTGTCACATTTTCAATACCTTAAACCGTTCCTGTAAATAGGTTATGATAGTTAATAATTAGTTTGTTTCCGAAAAAGCAACCAAGTAGGATCGAAAATTGTGAATACACTAACCAATCAGGTCTTTGTGTTTTTGGCCAATGATCGCCAATGACAGTCTGTTCATCTAACCAATGAGGGTCTGCGTTCTATAGTGCATTAGGTTTCCAGAGAGTATATAAAGGGCTGCGAAAGTTCAGTGGGTTAGTTTTTATGCTGGATGCGAATCAAACAACATCAAAGAGAAAACCAGGTAATTTGATACACTTGTATAAGGTTGATTTGTCACATCGCTGTTTTCTAATGAAAACATTTGCTGACTATCAACAATACAAGGTGTAGACTGCGTTACAAGGTAGAGGTAATTTCTGTGAATTTGGGACGTGTTTGAACGCTCATAAGTGAAGTCTCGGTAGCTGTCGCTGTCTCAGACACTTCAGCTGAGGCTCAACTACATGACCGTCATCAGCACCCGGTTCGTGGATAACCTTTGTGTTTGGTATTCGTGTGTTCAAGTCATTTTCTTGAAACTTATCATTTAATTTAATAAAGGGTTAGGGCGTCTATCATATAACTTGACGATCATTTTAATTTATTGTGTTTTGGGTATATTTTGTGTGTGTTTTGCTTTGTTTATCAGCCTTGGTTTTTGGTGTTACAATTTCTATAGTTGCTGGGGTTTGAGTTTTGTTGAATTTGGTAGCACAGGTAGTGCACGTCCGATATTCTGTATATATTGACCGGACCTTGAATTCAGTTTCATCTGTACGAATCTACTTAGGCTTTTAGTCTACACGTTACAGATATACTAAATAAGGCAGGTAAGAGATACAGTGTGATATATGTTCACCTTATGGAAAAGATGATTTTTTATTAATGTAGCAATTATGTATACACATGAGCTCATCTCTAAAAAATTTTATAAAAAGATTTAGAAAAAATGAGGAGGCTTATTAGGCGCTAGGGGATGATGACTGAGTACCCTTCAAGTGCTATATAAGCCTTACGTTTACCAAGTATGGACATAATTAGCTTGACAAACAAAAGGTAAGTGTTTAGACTACAAAGGATGCCGTTTCCAGGTGAAGAATCGACGTAATGACAGAGTCTATTGGAGATGTTCAGATAGAAACTGTCCTGCAACACTTAACACTCTCGACAATGTACCTGTGGGGTTCACCTTAATCCACATTCAACAACCAGACCCAACCAAAATATAAGTTCCTTAAATGCTGCAATATATATATATATATATATATATATATATATATATATATATATATATATATATATATATATATACAATATAAAACTGTGTTTATAAATTTTAATCTTGAGATGTTGAATTATGTGTGATTACATGTATATATTTAAGTGATGAAGAACTGTGTGTATTTATATATCTTGAGATGTTCAGTTTTTTTGTGTTAAAATTAGTGATTTATATTTAAGTCATATATATCTTAATCTTGAGATGTTTAATCTTGTTTAGTCAGTGCTTTTAAATGTATGTTGTATAAATTTGAGTTAATATTTGTAATATATATGTGCTATATAAAATAAAATAAAATAACTTAAAATTATAATGTTCTGTTTTCAGTTTTCTAACATTTTCTTATCAAAACATTATACTTTAATTATGATTTGTAATTTGTTTATACAGGTAAAACATTTTTCTTTTACAATCAAAACATGGCCAGATAGTCCTGGATGTAGTTGCACAACAGGACCCAGTTGCACAACGCATCGTTAAATTTAACGTACTGTTAGCCCATTGGTTTAACATTGGTTAACTTCACGTTAAAGCTAACAACCTGTTGTGCAACTGGGTCCTGGTTGTTAAATTTAACGTAACGTTAACCAATGTTAAACCAATGGGTTAACTGTACGTTAAATGTAACAATGTGTTGTGCAACCAGGTCCTGATTGTCCCACACAATTTGTCTTAATTGTCCTGATTGTCCCACATTTTGTTTTACTGTACTAACAGTGGGACAATCAGGACGACACCTTTATAACGACATTCACTATAATGGAATATTCGATATCCGAATTGCTCGGGAACAAACATGAAAAGTACTCATTACAACGGAATAGTCGGTATCCGACTCCGACATTAGATTCCGGGAACAAAACGCAATGTAAATAAATTCTTTACTACGGCATGACATCACAGTAGAACCCACCTGCTGATCCGATTGTTCTCGGTCTTGATTTTCTTCAAAGTTGAGATCATAGGTAAAAATAATTGTGTAAATAAAACAATTACACCGTCGATTGTTCTCTAATCTGCACTGATAGGTAACGGCCTCGGTGTCAACGATTAGCGCTTGAATCATCCTTACATGTACAGTAGGCAATAGGCCTAATGTTTATTAACCATCAGTAGGTTTCTTTAGAACTCAAATTTTTAAAAAAGATAAATAAATAAAAAAATACATATAGATCTAATTGAAAATTACGGATGCTCATATAATTTCGTATTCCATTCTACTTGTCTATTACACATGCTCATATCATTTCGTTTCTCCATTCTACTTGTCTATCACATGTGCTCATATCATTTCGTATTTCCATTCTACTTTTCTATTACGGATGCTCATATTATTTCGTATTTCCATTCTACTTGTCTGTTACACGTGCTCATATCATTTCGTATCTCCATTCTACCTGTCTATTACACATGCTCATATCATTTCGTATCTCCATTCTACTTATCTACTACACATTATCATATCATTTCGTATCTCCATTCTACTTGTCTACTACACATGCTCATATCATTTCGTATTTCTATTCTACTTGTCTACTACACATGCTCATATCATTTCGTATTTTCATTTTACTTTTCTATTACGGATGCTCATATCATTTCGTATTTCCATTCTACTTGTCTATTACACGTGCTCATATCATTTCGTATCTCCATTCTACTTTTCTATTACGGATGCTCATATTATTTCGTATTTCCATTCTACTTGTCTATTACACATGTTTATATCATTTCGTATCTCCATTCTACTTTTCTATTACGGATGCACATATTATTTCGTATTTCCATTCTACTTGTCTATTACACGTGCTCATATCATTTCGTATCTCCATTCTACTTGTCTATTACACATGTTTATATCATTTCGTATCTCTATTCTATTCGTCTATTACAATGTTCATATCATTTCGTATCTCCATTCTACTTGTCTATTACACATGTTTATATCATTTCGTATCTCCATTCTACTTGTCTATTACAGATGTTCATATCATTATGTTTCTCCATTCTACTTGTCTATTACACGTGCTCATATAATTTTTTCCTGTCAGCTTGTCATAACCGAGGTGTAAGTAGAAACATCCATATGATATTCTAAAGGTTATTCCGCCAATTTCTTAAATTCCTATATATTTTGTTAAAATTGCTTGAGAATCCCTGTTTGCCTGTTATTCATTCGAAATGATTAATTTAATTTTACCCTATATGCTATGACACTGGAGCTTCGGTTTATAGGAATGTTAGAATGTCTATACCAGTGTATGTCTATTATTTTGTTGATGCATATCAATCTAAGTATTTAATATGATATACCTGTTTTTGGTAAACACATATAATGCCCATTTAAAATATCATGCACTCTGTAGTCTAGGCATTTAAAAGGCAAGATTTACACACTTTACATATGTATATCATAAACATAATACCAAAGTTATAATGCTCAATACGATCAATCTATGCTAATTAAACTTCATCAGGTGAGCTACAATTTTTAAAGATGCATGTTTTCAATATAGAAAGTGGTATCATACAAGGCCATTTTATTATTTTTTTATTTTTGTTTTACGCCATGCTAAACAATCTTTCAGTCATATGATGGAGTCCAGTTTTATTGGTGGAGGAGGAACCTCGGTTACCCGGATAAAGACCACCGACCTTCCGCCAGAAGACTGGCAAACTTTCCCAATGAATTCGAAATGTGATTTAAAGCGCAATGTTCTAACCACTCGGCCATTGAGCCCCCACAAGGCCAAGTAATAAATGTAGAGCAAAATCCGTCTTATGGTAACCGCTGTAAAAATATGACTATCTCTGTTCTTATATAGCAATACGACCCATGTTTAAACACTTTGCTCAGAGCGTATTTAGCAAGTTACACACAATAAAGTAGGACTAATAAACCAGTTAGCAAAATACTGTATATCTAAAAATATGTTCGCTGTCGTTTAATTTTGCCATTTCGCCCTTAAATGAGAGGATGGAATTAAATATCAAAGCGAAATATTCCAGCTAAATAATTTAAGCAGAGTATACATGAAATTCATAGAAGTATGGCGATTTAGGATTACATCAAGATAGGGTGGATGTGAAAAGGGGCGAAAATAAGGAGGAGCAAACATTTTTACATATAAGGTGACGAAGTAGAACATTTACATATTTTGTAAAGTGTGTTTCAGTACATAGAGGACAGAGGAAAATAGAACGGTAAAGGTGTTGGCATTAAGTTGATTGGTATTAGTATTTTCATGGCAAAACGTAGATAATAATGGCTGTTCCGTTGATTGTTTTAATACATTGTCTTGAAGTGAGATAAACTGAGAAGATGTTTTTAAATAAACAGGATTCAGTCTTGTGGATATATTTATGTATTAAATTATGTGCAGTTACGTCATGTACAAGCGAATACATCTTGTCAAAGGATATGTTTCAAAATATGAATGATTTTGAGAAAATCGCGAAAACGCTTGTTATATATGCGTTATATTAAAAGTTTAAATGTCTTTTAGTTTAAACTTATTTATATCTTTCACAATCGTCAGGATACACCCCAATATATAGGACCAACAGGACCACGTAAGTGTACAAAATGTGCTTGCGATGGCTTTCTATTTTGATTGTTTTGCGATAGGTAACAAGTGTAATACATGTTTAATTCAATTACTTTGAGAATGTTATAATGATGATCAGAACTTGCCTAACGTACATTTTAAACAAAAATAGGGACTCATGCTTACTCTCGAAAAAGGAAAGCGCCTCGTAAATGATAGATCAACTAATATCATTTAAAACTCAAATCTAACAAAAAACACTGTGCCTGTATTTATAAATGGTGTTAAAACTAATGCTCTGTCCTATCCTATCCTATCCAGATTTGCAGAAATATTTTATTTTATCTTGCGACGCATCTTCTACAGCCATTGGCTATGTCTTAGGTCATTTAGATAACTCTGGAATGGAACATGTTATTGCTTATGGAGGCAGAAGTCTTTCAGACACAGAAAAAATGATGGTTTTCTTCAGAGCATGAAAAGCTTTCGAAGACATTGTATCCTGTCGAGTCTATCATTCGGATAAAATTACCACACATACTGACCATAAAGCCTTGAAATGTGTAATGGATATATAAAAAAAAACCGATCCACAGGACGTTTAGATTGGCTATGGAACAGCAAGGTTATCAGTTCGACATTATCCATAGACCCGGTAAAAACAATGTTGTTACCGACGCTTTGATTAGGCGAAAATACACAACTGATGAAAAACAACCAAACCAAACACATGTGTCATTTGTTTCCAGAGATCAAAACTCTATAACTGCATCCCAAACTTCCAATACTAAATCTAAGTTTGACACAATGAAATAAAATAAAACCTTCAGAACATACCCAGGTAACTCTTCTATTCTGAAAACCCAGATATCTGTGTACTTCAACCCGAGGGAGAATATAGTTTTCAAAAGTCAAACCTTTTCAGATCTAGCCAATTTAGCACCATTGCAACAAAATTGTCCCGCTTTTCAAAAAATTATGATTACTTAGGTAATGGAAATCTTCCTGAAGATGAAAAGTCACAGGCCAAAATAATCCAAAACTCAAAATATTATGAAATCTGTAATGACGTTTTATACCACTGGTTCCAAAGGTGAGTTAAATGTAGCAAACGGCCTGAGGATAAATAGATCCAACAGCTTGCCTTAAGGTCTTGGACTTGAAGCTATGAGAACAGTGTAGGTGGCGCTCATCTTGGTATTGAAAAGTACTGGGTGAAATAAGTTCAAAATATCATTGGCCACGAATGCACCAAGAGATATATGACTACATCTATTCTTGCGACACATGTCAAAGAGCAACACGGGATGCTCATTCACACCCCTCCATTAATTTCTTTACCTATAGTTGGTAGGTTTGAAAGATGGCATATTGATTCCTTAAAACTACACAAAACGACTGAAGGCTATTAGTATGTTCTTTTAGCGGTTGATTAATTTACAAAATGGGTTGAAGTTTTTCCCATGAAAACTCACGAGGCCACAGAGGTCGCTAAATGTCTCTTTCATAATATATTTTCCCGATTTGGTTGTCCTAAATTTCTTCTTTCAGATAGAGGGAATTCATTCACGAAGAATCTGACTCCCGCTCTTTGTGATATCTTAGATATCAAACATTTCTTGACTTCTAGGTACCAACCGAAATTGTAAAATCGAATATCAAACTTGATATTTTTAATGCATTGAAATCCAGAAGAATTACTGAACAACCTTTCGATGTACATACATGTATTTTAATTTCATATCATGGTTTATATCAACCACTACCTAATAGATCATTTTCGAGTTCTTGCGTAGTCCGTTTTTGAATCCGCATTTTTCATGCACCAATTCAACTTTGTTATGCTTAGGGATTTCCGGTATGTGTCTTTGCGTCGATCAAGAAATAAAACGCAGTTATATCTGAAGGCCAGATTATTGTCATTAGTCCATTATTGTCAAAAACAAATTAAGGTTGACATCTGACTCTATGTATTATATGAAATCAAGTTTTTTATTTCTTGATTGAGGACCGAAGCCTCTTTCGGCCCAGGGGGGGGGGGGGGGGAGGGTAGTTATAGATAAGGTTAAATTAATGAATATTTTAATTTTAATAAAACACGTTGTACAAAACATATTCAGTGTAAATTTACTTATGTCAATTTATATATTTTGTATTTTTTTTGTATTGTATTTTCGTAAATGTTTGGTACATTTTGTGTTTAATTTTGTTTATTGTAATAAGAAACATAATTCTGATCAGAGCGATTTCCAAAGTTATCAAATTGATATCTAACAATTTGAAGGTAAATTGTTAAAAATAAAACATTTTGATATATTTCGGATTTTCCTTTTATTCTTTTTATGTATTTTCAAAAGCAAAATGTTTTTTTCTATATATTAAATGATAAATCTAAATGTCACAAGAACGATAATATTTTTCTTATCTCTATCTCTTAGGCGAAAAATGATGAATCTCAATCTTGACACCCATCCTGAATATATCACGAGTTATCTCTCTTAGTTTGCCAAGGTATCAATCAGGTAAATCGACGTAACATAGCGCAGGTAAGGCTGCAGTCCGCAATGACAGAATATTAAATTTTTTTTTCAATTTGTCCGATTTCAATAGGTTGGAAACAAAAATATTTGACTATCGTCAAGGTTCGCCTCACCACTATATGTATATGCATTACAGGATAACACCTCTTACTCAACGTATTTTTTTTCAAGTAAAAATAACGATAATTCACATTCAGATGGGTTGGAGTTTAAATATTATATATCATTTAGCTTGGCTTACATTTGTCTTTAAGATTACCCCCCCCCCTCTCTTTCGAAACTGAAATGATGGGGAAATATATGCATAGTGAGAAGAACAAGCAAATTAAGATGATTTAACACTCTAATGCAACTTCTAGGTTTTGATGAAAATATACTTCCGGACTCGGGCAAAGGGGATTAGCCGATGGAGTCTGACTATATTAGCCGCACTGATAAGGAAACAATGGGAATGTGATTTTGTCTAATTAAGTTCTCTATCTATTTCAAGAAGCCAGGGTACATGCATATTTCAGTTGTATTTTTTTCGTATTAACTGATATAACAAACCTTTAAAATTATGCCCTGATTTTTAACACATATCAATTTATTCATTTTACGAAAAGTAAAGGAACTTTTTAAAACGATGCTGACCTAAGTTATATAGTTTAAATAAAGAAATTTTTAATCTTAGATATAGATACACGCGAATATACTACGTCATTCTTAATAACAGTACTACGCAGGTACTTATCACAGGTGAAAATCGGTGTATTGTAGTATAATGTTGTAAATTTTCAATTCACTGGGTGGGTGTAAATACAAAATTTAGAACATGACAGCTTCAAAATTTACAACATGACAGTAGCAAACCGACATGAGAGCAAACCTCTCCTATGCCAGCCATGCACGTACAATGTCCACTCACAATGGAACCATCACTCTCTTATAAACCAAGGTAACAATGGCGGATCGTTCATACGTTGGGAGTGTTTTACCTTCGCCAGAAACACATTTGTTGCCAGATGACTGACCTCTAGAACCAAACCACTAATGAAATAATTATAGGCCAGTAGAGATTTGTAAGCCTTCAGTTCCGCGAAAGTGTACGCGCTTTGCCTGTAAACCAAATAATTAGCTATGTTCGGTTAACACACATCAGCCCATTTTGAAACATCCGTTGACCACTCGCCTTTTGATGCCTCGTATGGGTCTATTCCACCGATACTCTGTTATTTGTCTACATATCTCGCTATATTGATACCATCTAAAGAGTCATTATACTTTTGTTGATGTTAAGCTCATCAAAGTAGTTTTACCGACACTGTCGTTTATCCTATTTTGGCAATAAGTTAACTGACTTTGAAAAGTTCAAATCAATTGTAAATATTGATAAAACAAAGATTATGATTTTTTGGTAAGGGGAGACAACCTGCAAATATGTCGTTTTTGTATTATAATAAGAATGTCGAAATTGTTCAGTAATAATTTTATATATCAAGGGATTCTGTTTTCTATAAATGGGTCCTTTCTTAATACCAGAAAATATTTAGTTCAACGAGCAACCAGAATTATGTATGAAATTATAAAAATAAATTATCCTTAGATACACAGATTGATATGTTTGATAAAATGGTTACCCCTATTTTACTCTTTGGATATGAATTATGGGGATTTGAAAATGAAATGTAGATATTATAGAAAGACTTAATTAAAAGTTTTGTAAACTTATGCTTAAGCTTAATTAAAAAAAAATCAACTCCAAATTTTATGATTTTTGGTGAGTTAGCCAGGTATCCTTTGTACATAATATAAGATTAAGAATGATTAATTACTGGATTAAAATACTGAATGGTAAGGAAACTAAATTAAATCATATTTTGTATAATATTTCTAATATGCTATCAACGAATGGGGACAATGTGTTTCAGTTTAAATTGATTAATTGTCTACAAAATATTTTACAAAACTGTAGATTGAATTTTTTCTGGTTATCACAAAGAGTGGAAAATAAAAAGTGGCTGTTATCTGTTCTGAAACAACTTTTACATGATCAGTTTCAACAAAACTGGATGCAAATTGTAATGCATCTAGTAAAGGGTTTGTTTTATAATTTATTGACTAAGTATCATTTTTCATATAGCAAATATTTGGATCTTGATATACCTAGAAATAATACTGAAATATTAGTCCGCTTTAGAACTAGTAATCATAGACTTCCTATTGAAACAGGCAGGTGGACAAATGTTCCTAGAAATCAAAGACTGTGTAATTTATGTGGGGATGGACTTGGGGATGAATATCACTATATTATGACATGGAAATCTCTTAAAGAACCTAGAACATTATATATACCCTTAAGCATACACATTTCGTCCAAATACTTTAAAGTTTTATAATCTTTTTTTCTTCTGAAAAAAGTTCTATTATTAACAATTTATGCAGATTTATTAAAATTACTAATACGAGAATCATCTCTCCAGGCTGAATATACATGTACATGTATATACGGTACATAATACGGCTGTACACTTTTGCGCTGTAAATATATTGTAACGATTGTATAATGTTTTGTATTTTCTCTATATTGTTTTGTACAATGCGAGAATAAATTAATTGGATTGAATTGAATTAGTGATTGTCCGAGAGCCGATTTTTGTGGAAAGTTGACTCAGACAAAGTCACTTTTCATCAAGATATACTTGAATAAAGAACTGTTACTTTTTAATCAGACGTTCTTTTTAATTAATACAGATGAAATTACATTTAATAATTTCATCTGTTATCTTAAAATCATGTTGAGTCCCCGAAGGTATACATAAGCCTAGTACCTGGTATTTCGGTACCAGCTGATAATTTATACTAAAGTAATTTTTTGCACTGATTGTAAAGCTAAGTGGTTACGGTTAGACGGAGTTTGGCTATACTTTTAGATTTATTATTTGGCCTTTTATGATACCACTTTTTCTTTAGAACATACACATACATTTTAAACTGGAGCTCAAATGACGAAGTCTAATTGACAGAAACAATCGTCTTGGGCATTATAAAGTTTGGTATTATGTTTATAGATTTAAATTATATTTCGATTAATTTCTATTTCTTATTTCAAGTTTAAATAAATATTTTATTTAGAAAACATTATCAAATATCAAAGTTGATATCTAATTATATTCAGATTTCTATGTTTCTCATGCTCGTAAATGTTTTACTATTTTAAAACTTATTAAACACTTGTTACATGTTTTATTAAATGTTTTTGTATTCAACTATTTTGACTATTTTTCATTGTAAGAAAATTAATGTCACTTTTCATCAAGATCTATTTGAATAAAGAACTGTTAATTTTAAATGGGACTTTGTTGTTCCTTTTTAATTAATACAGGTAACCGTGCAGAAGCCGATTAGCAGGTGCGCAGAATTAATACATACAGCTGATTTCCCAGTAAAAGTTATTTTACAACTGTAGCGAATAAAGCAATAAAGTAGGGTGCAAAATATGTACCCAAGCAATCATAAGGCAGTGTAACGGAAATTTGCGTCACAATTTTATAATTGTATCCAAATTTCACGGGTGGTGGGGTTGCATCGCACTTCAAACCATGAAGTCTCTCACTTCTAAACAGCGCTTGTTCGAGCCCCGCTGGAATCTACTCTGATTTTGTGAGAAAGTGTGTGCCTGTTTACCTGTGGAAGGCCGGTGGTCTCCTCCCGGGAACATTGTTACCGGGTTCTCCCCTCCACAATTAAGAATTGGCCGCCAACATTTACCTGAAAAATTGATGAGCGTGGCGAAAAACACTACTCAAATTTTTTTTTTTTTTAAATATCACACTTTGCAGATTGAGCCTTTGAATGTCACATTACAGTAGACCTCTGCTATGGACAGATGGTTACGCAGTGAAGTTTTTTTAATGACTACATTTGCTGTGATATTTGGCACCGGTTATCACCCAAAAGACCGGAGAGCGTCAAAGCTTAATTGTTACGTTATAAAACCTTTACTTGTGTACCAATTTATTTACAATAAAAAGTAAGAATTAAGTTTACATACCTTGGAAGATGCATATTGACAAACCAAAAAGAAAAAAAGTCGCAGGTACTGCCAGTCGGATTTTAATGAGATACCAACGCATTGTAAATATGTCAGATATTAAAGTCCATGATGTGTTTAAAAACAAAAGTCTTTTTGATCCATCAAATAAGAATATAATATTTTAACGATATCTACAACTTTAAAATCCAACGATTGATTAGTTCCCTTGTAATTTTTACACACATGAAATCGATGTACGCTGTATTGAACACGGATGTGTAGTTCTCGTTTTTAGACGACAGAAACTTGCAAAATCACTGCTAATAAAGAAGGATCAGAATAACAAGAGCATATAGTATTACATCTACTTGACATGCTGAAGTGTTATACACAAATGTGAATATCAATATATTAGTATATCAGTTCATTGATTAATCATTTCACGGAAACAGCCACAGGCCGGTATATGTAATGATAAAATTTATGAATTTCAACATGCACCTGAATATTATTCAAATGAAAAGAGAAGTACTATGTCTATATATCTTCCTAGAATAACTAATGAAGGTTAAATTTCATTTTCTTGTATAGGTATAATAGGTATAATACATGTTATAGGCAAGTCTAAATAAATCATTAAAGGGGTGACATATGTTGTATTATATTGTATTTTATTGTTGTTTAACGTCCCTCTCAAGAATCTTTTACTTATATTGAAACGTCACCAGATGCCGGTAAAGAGCCTCAAATTTTGGCCTATGCTCGGCACTTACGGTCATTGAGCAGCGGGGGTTCCTTAACGTGCCGACGCCTACTGTGACACGGTACATCGTTTTTCATCGTCTGATCCGAACGTCAGGAAAAGCTAGCCGCCTCCACCAAGGCTCGGACCCACGAATCGAGCACTCTACCGCGGGGTTGGTGGTGGTGGGGTGATAGGTTAGCGTATGGCACAAATTATTGTAGATACAGTAATGCATGGAATTATAGCAAAACAAAACATATACCTGTACACCTCTTTGTGTTGAAAATTGGTACTAGTTTTGCTTTTATTGGAAGCAATTTCTGTTAAATCATTTCAAATCATACTGACCACGCGCTATACACTGGGCTAAAGCATACATGTAGAACATATCATTCAGTCACTGAATGAAATATTTAAGAACTGATCACACATTCCTTAATGATATATATATATATATATATATATATATATATATATATATATATATATATATATATATATATATATATATATATATATATATATATATATATATATAAAGGATAATTTATATAAAATGTCCCTGCCCCTTCACTTGTTTAATGGGGGAAAACAAAATAAGGGAAAGAAGACAAGTTTTGAATTACATAATGATATTATGCATGAGAAACTGTATATTGTATAGAAGTCAAATTGAATACATGTAGTTTCACATATTCACTTTTATTTACATATATAAATACATATGAAAATAAATTTATTGTTATTTCGCGTTATTTTCTTGTTTCACATGGTTGTAATGTCATATATATTAATTAATTCTACTACTCTTCCAAGTACAAACGTTTGTATGTCTTTCAAATTCGAAAATATAACAAAATAAATTTAAATCTTACATTTACCCCGTTTACCAAGGTTGGTGCTCCATGCAATATGTCTGAACACAAAATTAGCATCTATCTCATGTGTTGACCACATCCGTAAGAAAGGGATCTACAAATTACAACTTAAATACCCAAATCATACAAATGTTAGAAAAAATAAATAAAATCTCCGACACCAAAGTAAAAATCTTCTGGATGTCCAAGATGCCTATATAAACCTGGTGATAATTGAAAAACACGGACCTTTGGAAAATCAAAGGTGGGATCAGGACCATGGAGGAGTCAGCACCCCCTGTTGACCGGTCACACCATATGTGATTCCACAGTCAAATACAAATGAAAGGCATATTTCATATTTCAGGAGAACTCAGCAAGAAATTTTGTGACAAAATTAATAATGTTATGGAATGTATGTTATATACCAATTAACTGTCCGTGTCTTAAGGACCAACATTATATATTTTCGAATCAAGGCATCAATAGATTTCAAAATATGTGACATCTTCTGGGAGGCCGAGTTTAAGAAAGACCAGCCCCATGGATTTCTCCAATACAACATTTGATCTTGTATTGACATAAAAACATATATAAATATTACCTCAGGGTAAATATATCAATTAGTTTTTTTTATATATTAGACTATTTCTGTTTAGTAGAGTCAATTAAGTGTCTTTCCCGAAGCTAAATGATTACTCTATGTATATAAATAAGTATGGTTGTTGACTAGCTCTGTTGATCTGTCTCCTACACCTCCTATAAACTGGTTATTATCTTGCATTTGTGTTTTGATATATTGATGACATTTAACAATTATCCTAGTGTGTGAAAAATTAACATAGATATTCATTTTTAGACATCCAATAATGACCTCAGCACGGCCTCCATGATAGGGTAGCGTGAGTGTACATGGTTGGGATTGTAAGAAGAGTTAAGTTTTCATCATTTTGGACCCTGAGTTTTGATTATCTATTGGTATATACATATATATCGATTAATTTCAACCTAGTGTTTGTTGAGCAGCTAGTAAGTAAGCTAGAAGTAATTTATACACAGTATAAAGGTTATGGCGTGTTTAACACAATACCAAAATATAACGCATTTAACACGATACTAAAACCAGTGATGTGTTTAGCACAATACTGACAATTATGACTTGTTAAATATAACACTGAAATTAATGACGTGTTTAACACAATACTTAAAATCATGACGTATTTACACAATACTTAAAATCATGACGTGTTTATCACAATACTTAAAATCTTGACGTGATTAACACAATACTTAAAATCATGACGTATTTACACAATACTTAAAATCATGACGTGTTTAACACAATACTTAAAATCATGACGTATTCAACACAATACTTAAAATCATGACGTATTCAACACAATACTTAAAATCATGACGTATTCAACACAATACTTAAAATCATGACTTGTTTAACACAATACTTAAAATCATGACGTGATTAACTTAATACTTCAAATGATGGCATATTTATTTTAAAATATGACGTGATTAACACAACACCGGAAAAAACATGATGTTGTTAACACCATACTGAAACAAATGACGTTGTCAACGCAATTCTGAACATCATGACATATGAAATACAATAGTGGAATTAATTTCGTGCTTAACACAATATTTAAATACATGACATTTAACACAGTACCAAAATTATGTTACAACAATACCGGAAATCATGACGTGTTTAACACATAAGGACAATCATGACACGTTTAAAACAATAATGAAATAAATGACGTGTTTATAACATAAAGACAATCAGACACGTTTAATATAATAATGAAAATCATGGCGTGTTTAACACAATCATGACAAGTTTAATATAATAATGAAAATCATGATGTGTTTAACACAATCATGACACGTTTAATATAATAATGAAAATCATGACGTGTTTATAACATAAAGACAATCAGACACGTTTAATAGAATAATGAAAATCATGACGTGTTTAACACAATCATGAGACGTTTAATATAATAATGAAAATCATGGCGTGTTTAACACAATCATGACAAGTTTAATATAATAATGAAAATCATGATGTGTTTAACACAATCATGACACGTTTAATATAATAATGAAAATCATGACGTGTTTAACACAATCATGACACGTTTAATATAATAATGAAAATCATGACGTGTTTAACACAATCATGACACGTTTTATATAATAATGAAAATCATGACGTGTTTAACACATAAAGACAATCTGACACGTTTAATACAATGATGAATAATCATGACGTGTTTATCAAGAGTATGACGATAAGCCAACATCCGAATGTGTTAGAAAACTGCAAGATCAAAATTTTGGCGGGTGGCGTAAAATATGAGTTCCTCGGCTTTAAAAGTGATTACTACAACTTAAGGATATACTCTTCTGAACTCAAGCATCGTAAATAATACGGAATAAATGACATATTTCATAATGTCTTACGCATAACTCCTTACAGTCTTAGATATCACTTTCATTATCATAAGAGGTTATAATTTTATGAAAAAATTATCTTAAATAGCAATATTCTTAACATAATCGAAAAGTGTTAAGCGACAATCAAACCGGAAATTCGCGGGAACGTCAACTCCATGAAGCAGTAGACTAGCGCATCGTTTACATTGGCTAGATCTACGGCGGCAACTGAAAACAATATACCTGTAATTGTAAACAGTTGAAAAGAAGTTTCAAGATAAAAAAAAAACAACAACAAGAATCTACGGAATGTATCTGCGGCATTGTCTGAACATAAAAAACTCTTTAAAACAGGACAAATTTGAAGCTAAACCTGAAGAGGCGACAGGTCGAATGCTGTTGGCCTACTGTTGACTAAGCTAACGAAATCACAGAACAGAGACAAATCGTGCTCGGCGAACTGTTAGAGATATATTCTACCGACGACTGTTCCGAACCACGCAAAGATGCTGGAAATGGTTATTTTGTGGAAGACGGCCACTCCAAAACTTGTTTAAGATAAAAAAAATCGGAGCGATGGTTGTGTTGTTGAATTAGGGATTTTGGCACAACTACAAGCAATTGGACATCCGGCTTTCAAAACTGATCAACCCAACCAATATATCGCATGCAACATCTACTGCAAAGGGTTGTCAACTACAAGGTAATGTTTGTTATCACGACTTTGTTTCTGAATAATAAGGAAAAAATATAGTCTAAATATAAATCTATGTATTTTCCTAAATCGTGTGCACAAAAATCAAATCTATAGCTAAGTATGGATAATAACCTATTTATTTAACGCAATGTCGTAACTCAAAATAGTGCAGTGGTTGGACTTTGGCGACTTAGGTTTTGAGTTCCCACGCCACGGTAACTTTTATTTTACACTTGCATATAATTTTTTTATAGATCTGATCATTATTATATCTAGGTGAGGATATGTCTTTGTGCAAAAAATATAAAATCCAATTTTTAAAAATATATTTGGTTTTTTTATTTTTAGAATTGCAAAAAGGAGATAAGTGGGGTATTTTCTCACATTTCCCCCTTGTTTATCATAACGATTGAAGGGATTTTTATGTAACTTTACAGACTTTAAGTTCTCAAGGTCCTCTACTCTACTAAACGTGTAAAATTAATGAGAGAATTTTACCAAAATCTGATTTTTGGTGTATTTTTGAAAATTCAAAGTATTAATTATTTAGTTGAAGAACATAACTCTCATCCATATCTGACTCACTATCGCAGGGTCATAGGAATTACCAAAAGTAGCTATTGATGAATTCGTATTGCATGTCCCGTTTCATTTGACTTGAGATCCAGGGGCCAGGCAATATGAAAAATGCCACATAAAAGTTTAACTGTCTAACAGAATTTTAAATACTTAGAATGTGTAATTAATTTTAATCAATATAACAAAGCACTTTAAGTCATTTACACACATGTAATATTTCTCCATTATTTATATTGCACTACAAAATTTCCACATTATACAGATTGCTGCAGTATGTAAAGAGGCTCAGTGGCATTGCTTTGTTCAACTAAATGAATCCATTTCACAAACAACATCAGATGTCACCAGAATTACAGTAGATGGTGGTCAATTGGATAAAAAAGGGAAACCTGTAAACTCAAACAACATCAAATGTCACCAGAATTACAGTAATGGTGATCAATTGGATCAAAATGGGAAACCTGTAGACTCCAGCAACACCTCTTTTGCTTTAGATATCATTAATTCTAGATACCTTGGAATATTATTCAGTTAGAAAAAAAGAATGAAGCTTGAATGTCTCATAATTAAAGGTCATGGAACTTGTTACTTGAAATTTCTTATAAATATGTTGAAATGTCAAGGTTTTCTTATATATCTAACTCAAACATAACTTCAAAAGACATGGGGTGAAGTTTTGCAAATGTCACATAATTAAATGAAATGGGCTGACACTGTCTTACACTTTTCTGGCCTTTATTTTAATCACCAAGGACTAAAGATTTGAAAAAGCATGTTATTTTAAAAGTTTAATTCTAGAGATTGTCTGTGTCTTAGAAGAATACATCAACTAAACAACTATTGTCATATTTATAACTTCAAGGAAAGGACACTATTCTATTTTAGGCACTTTCACAAACCGCTTTATCATCATAACTGACAGTGAATTAGAAAATTAGCTTCGTTGCACTCCAATCCGTAATTTCTATTTCAGGCATTTGTCTTTCTCTTACAAATTACACCGACAAAAACGTCACTCCATTGTTCCCCCACCATTTCTTGGGACCTGATACGAAAATTTGATTTCCAGAGGTCCGTGTTTGTCCAATAATCGCCAGATTTATATATTTTGTATTTGTATCCTAGGCAGCCTGAAGATTGATAAACCTGATATATCTGGAATTTTTATACTCATATAATAGATAAAAAGACAACAACTATATCTATGTTGGGCCTAATTTTTTTTCTTCTTCTTCCAATAAAATTCAGAGCAGCGCATTCGGTTTTATATCACGGATTCCTCCTCTAAAAGGTATACTTTTTAGTACCGAGTGCGAAAGGATTTTCTTCCTGTTACGAAAATGGATATAAACACTGATTCGAACTGATTACCTTTGCTTGCGAAGTGAACACCATCGATCGAAGAGCATATGGAAAGTATATATGTAGTTGTCCAAACATTCCCTTTTAAAGGGACATAAGATGTTTTTTTTATTTATTTTGTTCCTCGCGTATTTCATTTTGATATAATTGTGCAAGTCCAAATGAATTACGTGAGGAACGAATCCTCGTCACAATTGGTACAGACGTTTCAACAACCGCCAACGAAAAGGCAACTCAACATTTCATTTAGTGAAACAAAGTTATCGCGAACAAGACTATTATACCGACCGTAAAATTTGCGGAACGTTGACATCAAACGCGGTTTTCGATATCCCTGTGTCAATAATGTGTCAGTGAGTGGTTTACATTTGTAAATGAAATGTTCATATGTTGAACACGCCCTGGCATATCGGATAATTTGTGAAATATAAACTCCATATGTGGGTGACTGTGGGATATTAATGTAATGAATTGTTTTCAGTATTATAATTTAGTATAAATGAACAAAAATATATATATATATATATATATATATATATATATATATATATATATATATATATATATATATATATATATGAAGAGCAAAGATAAAGGTTTGGTAGAACATTTGCTGGATTCTGCTATATATGGTTTTATGTAGATTAGGTATTCAATATAAATATGGTAGCTCAAAATCAGTATCGGTTGTAGCTACATCAAAAGAGCATAATACGGATCCGTGATTTTGAAGGATCTCGTCCTCTGAAAGTGAGCTACTTGTGTATGTAGGATTACCAGAATCCGTATTAAACCCTAGCTCTTCTAATAAACAATTATAGTAATGTACCTTGCAAATAAAAACTATATTATTTGAGGCTTTGTCTGCTGGGACCAGTACATACTGGTCATGTAATCTATCCAGTTCAGTTACTACTTCTGGATAACTAAATACAGAGGGGTAACGTGTTTTCATAGTTCCTTTAAGTTTTCGAATACGACATTTTATCAACCATCGTACAGCTTTTCGCCATTCAGACAAAGTGTATGGTACCACGTCTTCATGTTTGGCCTATCGTATGGCATAATCTTCTACAGAATTCATAACTAAACTGAAATTCTTACGCCAATTAAAGGAATGGGTTTCGCGGTATTAGGACCTCTTAAAATAAGATTTTTGAAGTTTTCATTTTCAACAATAGAAACGTCGCCGGTGTTGATATACCCAATAGGATTATATATGAAGGGAGACGATGCACATGAACATGTGACGGTGTTGTGCAAGAGATGGTTGATGTCTTGGCACCGCAAAATCCGTTTCTAATTGAATAGCTTGGATGCAATGCTAGGTGTATAGCTATATGAAATGATGATGTACAAAAATAAACGCAAAGGGTATTAAGAATATAATACATATTAACTACAAATAGCACGTGATTATTGGACACTCGGTAATCTTCGTAAAAATACCGAAAGTTAATTTGCAATGCTTTGAGTAATAGCGGACAAAAAAATAACCGATATTACGGGTTACGTTTGGCAAGATTGTTGCAATTATACACATGCATTTGTTATTTTAACCACCAGATGGTCTCTTTAGCATATATACGAGATAAAATATTACATAAAATTTTTCATCTACGACAGCTTATATTGCTGTAAGATTTTATCCGATAAGTTCTTGTCAGAAAACAAAATTTTGTTGATTTTAGTTTTTCTAAAAAAAATCTGCATGTATGCATAAAGGTATTATGTGTGTGTTTATGGTACTTTGCCGATACTCCCTAGAAAAGTAGAGAATATTAAAATCTTGGCAAATAATTTGCTAATTAGTGGACAAATGGTGTTAGCAGGTTTCCATCACTATTTGTTTATATCCACGTGTATGAATCTGCACGTTTAGTTAATTATTGTTTTACGTGGCGCAAGATCTGTGTATCAGTTTGTGAATGTACAAAGTCAATAACAAACAGAATAGCTATGAATAAATTTTATTCAAACTTGTTATGTGGTGTAACCCCGTATCAACATATCCATAATGCATAAATGTATTCACACTCACTCATACAATATTATATCTGAAATATAAAAATTTGGCTTGCTCAACCAATGAACTCAGTCATTATCATATGAAGTGTCCTCTGATATTAGCATCCACTAGTTATTTTAACTACCCCCCCCCCCACAATATAAAAATGAGTTTTTAATATGACCAAAATCATTTAAATTTCACCGGAAACAGAAAAACCATGATCGTGAACTTCTAGCATCACTTGTATATAATGAGAACTGGACCAGTCATAAATGAAATTTATATGTGTGTTTTCCTTTGAACAGAGTAAAAGGTATTTAAAAAGAAGTTTAATATTGAACATTTTCTTGTAATATGTTCTGTAAGCGCTTTTGCGCCAGTCAATGATCAACATGGACGTTTCACATTAGCTGTCTGAAATGGTTAAAGCTTGAAGGCTACATTTATAATAAAAAATGACCCACAAGTACATATTGCATGTCAGGATTTGATAACAAATATAATGGGACTAATCTATGTACCACGTGGTTGCCATTAACGTTTGAGCAGGACTATTGTTTTTATTGGTGAAGAAATGATGCTAGCAGACGATATCCTGCGATAACGTCATTTCAACGATAACCTCATTTCAACTGGAAGATTACGAAAAATTACGTTCCATTACTAGTGGAGATACTACAGTACCACAAAAATGTTATCGGTTATCACGTGGTACATGAATTGGTCCCATTATACATATTCAAAAATATAAATACTTCTCATGATTTCCCACATATTATTTATAATATTTCATTTTGTCGAGCAAGACGTCGAAAACTGCTCTAGGAGTCTTTTTCAAGTCATAATGATCACACACACGTACCCACACCACGTATATACACTATAGACGTGGAAATCTATGTATGGGGTTATTTACACTAAATACCTGATGAAGAGGTTTTTCGTGTAAATTACATGCGTATTAGTCCCAAAATTGTGCAAAAACTCATTTAATACAGGACTGCTCACATTAAAGTGTGACGGTGCGTAAAAATAACCCATGCATAGTTTCCATCGAGAAATCGCTTTATTAGCAACATGCAGAAATATCCACGTTTACAATATATATATATATATATATATATATATATATATATATATATATATATATATATATATATATACTCAATCATAATTTGGCCCTACAACTGATAAAATACCACCAACTAGATGTAGACTCCCTGTTACCAGTACTTGTATATGAGCATTTTTCAGTCGTTCAGGAATTTCTGTGTCATTTTCTACAGGGGATTCCAAACACGTCTCTTTACCCTGAGTTACCCACTGAAGAGCAGTCTGTATACAAGGGAAGTCTTTTGTAAGAACGTCACATTCTGTTACATATTTCGTTATTTTGACGTCATTGTGAGTGTCATTAACATTGGAGTTACAAACGTCACTGTCATTATCAAGCCGTAAAATTTTCCGGTCGACTTCACATTGGTCATGACGTAATTGTCCTCTCATGCTTTCATGTTTGTGTTTTGTCTTTGAACTAGTAGAGTCTGAAGACGACGTCAGAGTGGAACCATGGGATACATCGCATGTGACAGAATTTCTTCTTTTCATTAAAGTCCTTTCCCAGGCTCTCATATTCAAAAGCACTTTATTCATTTGAGTTTCCTTGGGAACCATGAAATTGGTTAAATCTGAAAGAGTAGAAATATGTATAAACCTTTACGAATAAAAGTTCATTAGTGTGTTGGCGTATATTAGAATGTATATGTGTCTGCACACTTGTGTATGCGAAAGTACATGTCAGTGGGTTCATACCGTATGTTTTTGCTCCGATTTCCAATTGGAACAATACAAGTTGTATGTGTAGAATTAGAAATAATCTGGTATATATTCGTCAAATCGTAAAGTTGCAAGTATAAAAATAAAGGTGTCAAATTATTAGATAATTTTCAAACTTGAATAGAATATCTCAAAGAGAGGCCAATGGGATAATTTATATGACAAAATAAAAATGCCAGTCACTGAATGTATCTGAGGTACCAGTTTTTGTAAGTGTACGTGTGTATTAGATCTTTCGCCGATATTCCCTCGACATTCCAACACACAGTGTACTTTTAAAAATACCAATATATATGTAGTCTTTTTCGAGATGGTTTATGACCATAATTATAATTGCGCTCAACACTTGCTGTGTAACCTTGTACTGCTTAGATATGTTTAAGAAGGAATTTTCAGTTTTGATTGTTTAAAACATGTCGATATCCGACACCAATGTACATATATCACAAAATCACAGTGTTTACCTGAATATCTGTATAGACAATTCAACTTAAATGTTAAATGGTGGAAACTACCATAAACCATGCATACGATATTGATCTGGTACAGAGATGATCAATGTTATGCCCATGAAAGGATCAAACATGTAGAATTATAAGAAGAAAGTTTAGAATTAAAAATTACATGCGTATTACTGTGAAACATCTGGTATCAACATGACAATGCTTCTTGAGCTATTCTGGTATTGACGTATATATGGGCTGCGTTACGTAACAGTAAAAGGTGAAATTAATGCAGGTAGTAGTACAGTTAAACAAGAGATCAAATTGGACCCCATTCGCTCACACGAAGATCATCACCAAATGTGGAAAGAATACCAGGAAGAATATGTATGTTGATCTGCCCCCATAACACACTTATTTTACCCCATCCTGGATCCACCACTCATGAGATCTGCCAAAAAGGGGTTTGCTAGAGGACCTTCATTGCATGCTTTCAACAAGTTTCATAAAAATCACTTCAGCAGTTTAAAAGCAGCTGACAGTGCAAAAACATTACCCTCTATTTTGACTGTCTTAAAAAATTTATTAAAAAAAATCTAAAGATAAGATTTTGGAAATTTTTTTTGTACAAAATAATTTCTTCGTCTAAATACAATAAAAGCACATTCAATGAATGCAACGTAATGAATATAATCTGAGATAATGAAGGAAATCATACAAAAACTTAAAAATGACAAATTCTGAAAAGACCTCAAAAAATGTCCAAAATTAATATTCTGATTTCTAAGAAAAGTACAAACTTAAATCATACATTCCTGTAGATTTCTGATAAACAAGCTGGTTTTTTTTATTCATGCAGCGGTTCTAGAGAAGAAAACTTTCAAAGAGGGATAACCTCTTGGACCGATTTGGTTCTACTCTTCATGCAGCGGTTCTGAGAAGATAACTTTCAAAGAGGGGTACCCTCTCGGACCTATTTGGTTCCACTCTGGATCCACTCCTGATCAGATCCGACTGACAACGACGCACATGTAAGTGATAAGAACAAACAAACATTCCTACATGTAGTGGCAAAAAGAACTTTAATGTTTTTGTCAGAAGCGGAGCCAAATGTCCAACGGTTTGGACACACTTTCAATGTTCATAGTTTTTCCCCACATCCGATTGGGTAAATGTAACTGTTTGGTAGGTGCTCTAAGTTGGAACCCCTGGAATTTCATTTTATTGTTACTGAGGAATGCCTTTTGTTCTTCAGTATCTGATTGAGATAAAAAAATAAATCTTTCATTTTTTTCTCAGTCTTTTTCTATCACATGTGATTTGATAATATTATGAACAATACCAAAGCTATAGATTTACAAAAAAGTCCAAACCAAGTGCTCAAAACGATCGTTTCTGTCAATAACACTTAAGGCATCCGACCCATAATTGACAACAACTGAGTTATACCGAAATTGGTAGCTTGTATTGAGATCATTCATTTGATCCATTTTTGTCAAACTACAATTGAAGTATTTTACTCATAATATGTACAACACTGGTTCGTTGCGACTTCTGGTGGACCGTTTGAGTCCCGTGGGTATTCATAAACCCAGTACCTGGTATTTTGGTACTGACTGATTATTTTTAACTTAAGTAATATTCCGAATATAAAGCACCGTTTATTCTAAACTCCTCAAAGCCAAGATGGTCATCTTTCTACAGCGGTTATTGTTTGGCCTTGTATGATACCACATTTTATTTCAAGCTCAACTGACAAAGTATTTTTGACAGAAACGACCGAGCATTTCTAATGGTCTTTTCTTTTTTGCAAAACTATCAACTTTTGAGTTCGAATCCAAAAGAGTTCCTGTTAATTTTTTTTGCTAGAAACAGTATTTTAGTCATATGGTGGCAGCTATATGTATGCATATGTAATGATGTAGCAGAAAGTCTGGTCACTATGTACCCGGGAAATAACCACAGGCCTACCAGAGGAAATATTACAAGGCCAGGCAATGACTCCAGCCAGGCACGGACCAGTGCTGAATAGAGGTGAGACATTTTATAGTCTAAAACACGACAATATAATTACCCAGCCACCTCAATGACTTCAAACCACAACATATGTCATCGAAAGCAAGCCTCAGTGAACAGAGACTGTAAGCTGTATAAGCTGGTTTTCCATTTTGTTTATTGTAGTTTCTTTTCCGTTATCGTATATCAACCTGTTACTAAATTAAACCCAGTGTGGCGTAAAGATGAATATATTAAAGTAGATCTATTTTATTCTAGAGGTAAATTTTACTTATTTGCACAAAATTCCTTTTTTCTATATCTAAAATCAATTTATATTAAGAGTCCACTGAAGATTCTAATTTCTATAGAATAACAATATTTTCTATAATTTAACTGGTCTATGTAATGCGACTCCTTGTCTTGTGTGAACAAAATCTGAAAGTCACTTTGAAAGTCACTTAAGGCAATCTCTACTACAAATAAATAGAATGTCTGTAAATCTATCCCTCTATCTATCTATATATATATATATATCTCTGTCAGATATATATTCTAATTCCTTGCCCTTGGTCTATATCTTCCCTTTCACATAAACATAATAATAAAGACAAGATGCAGTTGTACTGTGATTGGCTATCACAGGTAGGTGATATAAAGTGCAGTGAATTATAGCTCGTGTATTCCGACTAAATTCTGACTAGTAGCTAACAGGTGCTCTTTTGTAGATTGTTCACTATATAATATAGATATTACATTAATGAGAGGGTGATATGCATATTTTCACCCCTTGGAAAGCATTCGTCTCGGTCAACAATGCTTTTTGAGGGATGAAAATATGCAATATCACCCTCTCATTAATGTAATATTTATTTTATTATACTGAGTATCATATTTGTTTGCTTTAACGTATTACAATAGATATTTTACTTCTCAACTATTATCCAGCAAGCTAAAAAATACAAAACAAATAGCCTACAAACATTCTGGCAATGACAAAAAGCTCCAACTGAGATGAACACATAACGTTAGCGCATGTGACATTTTTTAGAATGTCACCCTGGCTTCTTTATCTTTGTTTACTGAGTGGGTGACATTGAACATTTTCACATTTCTCTCCACCAATCAGATTACAAGATTTTAACAGAAGGTATAATAATAGTTTTTAGTACATTTAAGTTTTGGCACACTGAACATCACTACATCAATTTGAAACAACAGTATCTAAAAAGATATAATTGCAATTTTTACATTATTTAGAGATTGTTGTAGATGGTAAAGCTCTTATACAACCCAAGTCATCTTTACGGGGGATACAAGTTTTAAAACAATATAATGAGTATGAATTAGATTTCTGAAGTAATCTAAATATTTGTGATAAAACGTTATGCAATTTTGTGTAAAAGATTCTCTAATGTATATGTGTAATTACTTTTTTGAGTGCATTTTTGTTACTTTGCTGGACTGACATATACATATTTTACTACCGTGTAATCCTGCTGGATTGAAATTTACAAAGGTGGATTTTAATTAGTCAATCTGATTAATTTCAATTAGTCTTATTGTCTTTCATAGGATTTAAGATTTTTTTAATTGTATTTTCCCCGATTATAATGTTTGCAATGTTTCAATTTACTGAAATACAATTGCATTGCAGACATATCCTGATAACAAACGTTTTGGTTGTTAATATTATTTTACAAAGTCGATGTAGTTATTTTCAAGATGTATGTTAACGTTGAAACAATCTGTGAAAGCACACCTTTAACAGTGATAAAGTGGAGGAACATGTAGACTTCTATATTTAGATACAGTGAAACCTATCTTGAGATACCATCCCATCTGCAACTGAAATGTGGTCTCTCAACAGAGAGATTAATTAACTACGAGGTTTTCTCAGTGTGGCCTTTCAAGACAGATGGTCTATCATGCGAGTGGTCTTTCAAGAAAAGTTCACCTGTATTCCTGTACTAACTATACAGATGGTCTATCATGCGAGTGGTCTTTCAAGAAAAGTTCACCTGTATTCCTGTACTAACTATACAGATGGTCTATCATGCGAGTGGTCTTTCAAGAAAAGTTCACCTGTATTCCTGTACTAACTATACAGATGGTCTATCATGCGAGTGGTCTTTCAAGAAAAGTTCAACTGTATTCCTGTACTAACTCTATAGATGGTCTATCATGCGAGTGGTCTTTCAAGAAAAGTTCAACTGTATTTCTGTACTAACTCTATAGATGGTCTATCTTGTGAGTGGTCTTTCAAGAGTTCAACTGTATTCCTGTACTAACTATATAGATGGTCTATCATGCGAGTGGTCTTTCAAGAAAAGTTCAACTGTATTCCTGTACTAACTATATAGTTTAACCAGGTGATGAAAATATGCTATCAACCTATAGCGCCATATAATTTAAATAATTTCAATGTCAACATGTGTATATTACAGATTATGAAAATAGTCATATAATTCTAAAACTACAACTTTAATTGTACACCCTACAGGTCAGGAATGTGATTCCATAATGGTAAAAAAGGAGGGAAATGGCTCATTCATGGAGGTTTAATAGGTAAAATAAAAGAATTAACATTGCTGCATATTTTTTAAAAGGAGAAAATCCTTCAATAAGAGTAATATTCACAGCTTTGTACACATGTCAACACACAACCATCAGTTCATAAGTAATATGTAAACATATATAAAATTTTCAACCCAAGAACTTTCAAATGTCCATTATTTAATGATTTGTAATTTTACTTTTCAATCTAGTACCAAAACCACAGAGAGAGAGAGAGAGAGAGAGAGAGAGAGAGAGAGAGAGAGAGAGAGAGAGAGAGAGAGAGAGAGAGAGAGAGAGAGAGAGAGAGAAGAGAGAGATTGAGATTATACAAATGAATCTTTATATCAATTATGTTAATCTGTTAATAAATTAAATCTGCATAATTCACAGCAGGATATACTTGTGACAGTAAGGTTCAAAGTTCAGTGTTATAAAAAGCATCCTTACCTCCTCTACCTTTGTTAGATGATTCTAACAGAAACAAACACAAAACATAAGATAACAGTGCATATAACAAGCAAGCAAAGTGTATAACAAGCCTAGTCAAAATTGGAACATGCCAAATTATTATCAAAATACTAAAGGTGTACAACAAAACTGAAACAGGTTAAAACTGAAACAGGTCAAATTATTGTTAAAATGCTTAAAGTGTAAAATGCATACCTAGAAACTTTTGCTCCCGTTTTCATCATTAGATGAAAGGCCGAATCAAAATCAAAGAAAGATTTCCAAGTTCAATACATGTAATTGAAGCTCAGTCACAAGTGCTGTGAATGTGACTTTGATGATTTAGGGCAAAGTGAAGATGGAGTGGATATGATTTCTGTTGCCAAAAAAAGGCAAAAATAATCCGGGGCCAAAATTTGTAGGTATACAGTATATAACAGTATATAACAGTACAGTATATAACAGTATTTAACAAGACCTGTTAAATCAGAACATGCAAAATTATCGTTAACAAACTTAAAGAGATTTAACAGTCACCTGAGTGAAATATAATTTGGCCCCAAACAAAATAACTTAAATTGGGGACAGAATTTCAGTAAAATGTCCTGTTCAGCAAGTTTTAATTGAAGCAGCATTGGCTAATATAAGATTTATTTAGATCTGTACATGATGTGCTAGTATTGGGTATTTATCATGAACATTTTTGGTGCCCATGCCTCACTTTCCATATATCATGATTTCCATACTATTTTAACAGGTTATTTTTAGATCTGAACACTGGGTGTTTTCTGTGTTTAGGTAACTAACTAATTAGTATATACCTTTAGAATTACAAGAACAAATTTGCAAATAAACATTAAATGCCTACAAGAAAGATTATTTCTGAACGTTTCTCCCCGGAATGTGACTTTAGGCCATTTGTACAAAACTGTACTGTATGTTATTGAAGCACCTCGAAGGGGCTAGTTTATGAACAGATTTCATTTTGGTTCCCAAACTTTAAAGATATTGACTAAACAATTATACAAATAAAATCTGACAGTCTTCTGATCATTGGCATTGATTGGTTTATGAGATTTTAAAAGATGTACCAAGTTTTGGTCCATTTTGGGGCACCTATGGGTCCTGGTTCCATTTTATTTGCAAACTTTATGTGTCTTCACATGGGGATACTTCCTACTATGATGGGTTTAAGTTTGCCCCCCTGGGTTCTTGAGAAGAAGCTGAAAATATGTAAAAGTTAACAACAGATGACAGCCGACAAAAGATTATCACAGTGGGTCACCTTGAGCCTTTCGCCATGGTGACTTAAAAAAAACAAAAACAACTAACAATGTAAAAAACTGTAAAATACAAGTGCAATTAGTAAGAAGTTAATTAAGCTGAATAACAAAACAATTAGCAAGCATGTAAGAAACTATGAGAGATAAAACATTTGTTATGACTGCCTGTAGTAGTATAATGATTGAGCGTTGGACTATCGAACACAAGATCCCTTGTTAAATTCCTGGTGTTGTCATATCTAATGCATTACAGAAGACAGCGACTTGCTTCACCAAGAGACTGGAATTGGAAGTGAGTCATCATGGCTCTTTCAATGAGACTTAAGACTGACATCCATATTATTATGTCCTTCGGATGTGACAGTATAAACCAAGGTCCCGTGTCACAGTAGGTGTTGGCATGTTAAAGAACTCTCACTGCTCAATGGCCGTAAGTGACGAGCATAGGCCAAAATTTGAAGCCCTTCATCGACATTTAGTGATGTCTCCATATGAATGAAAGAATCTTGAGTGGGACGTTAAACAATAATACAACAACAACAACCTTCGTATTATCCCAACTTGGACAGGCATATCTTTCATTTTGCCAAACCCAAATTTCTTGGTCCACACCCAGTGGTTTAGACAAGCTACATGCTAATACATCAAGTTTTATTTATGCACATAAACATACATTTTAAGCATAGGAGAAAAAAATAATCAAAAATTCATGTTTTGAGTGGAAAGGAAAATCTTAACCATTGCGGTAAGAATCTCAATGTTCAATCCTCAGAAAATCCTTGGATGAACTAAATCCTCTGAAAACCCTTGGATTAGACTTATTTCTTAGGAAACCCTTGGATTGGACTAAATCCTCAGGAAACCCTTGGATTGGACTAAATCCTTGGGAAACCCTTGGATTGGACTAAGTCTTCTGGAAACTCGGATAGGACTATCAGATTCTTACCACTCAGATGGATATTTCCTTATCAACTTAACACACCCATGTAAGATTCTATTAGTGACGATGGGCACACATCAATTTCCGTCTGTATTGATGGTCGAAATATGTTGTAGGCTATGGAAGATGTCCTAGTCCATGTGTATATGTGAAAAATTCAAATGATAACACAAACAAATGATAAAGTTTACAATGCAATGTCATATCAACAATTGCAGCAAACGGGCAAATTTTTTGTGAAATGTTTAGATTTACAGGGAATATTCTATATCAAATAAAACCCCAAATTATTTATGATCTTCTCAGATATACTAACAGACATAATCAAGCAAGCATAGGTTAAGGACATAGCAATATTGTTTTTTTCCAAATTGTTAACTTCAAACTACGTAAAAATGTTTTGCGCTGTCGGAGCACTGAATACTACTGACTTCCCCATATTTAACCATATTTTTTCTAAAGACAATGTGGTATCATACAATCCCAAATAATAAATCTAAAAGTATAGCCAAAATCTGTCTAAGAGTAACCACTGTAAAATGATGACTATCTTTAACTTTAGAGAAATTAAGAATTTAAATGGTGTTATCAGTGCGAAAACTTAATTTATAAGATGGTATCGATATACCAGGTACTAGGCTTATGTATACCCTCCTGGACCCAAATGGTCCACCAACAGTAGCAACAATGAGGTGCCACAAATTTTAACCTGTGCTAGGGACCTGTCACTTTCAATTCATAAGCTCTGCGTTATGGGAAGAGACAGTCAAAACCTGTTTTAACCAGTTTTGTATGACCTATTTACTGGACTGGAACCCTGCACTATCTACTTTCTAGTCAAATGCTATACAACTAGACCATTGCGAGCGAGTGTAAAATTTTATATTAAAAAACTTAATCTTGTGATTATCAAGTAAAATGCATTGTAATATGATTATAGTTATAAGCTGTGAGTAGACTGGACCCAGATCCAACAAATTAAATAAACAACCAAGATCAGCTAATATTTTCAGTCAGTTTCAGATGATAACATACAGACTTTAGGCTGCAACTTGAATTTTTGTTTTATTTATTGCAAACTATTATTGACAATGGTTGCTTACCTGAAATATCTATGGTGTACCTAGCCAAAATCCATTATTATTCAAAAATTTGACAAAATGGTCTGTCTTAAGAGGTAACAGGGAGGGAGAATAAAAGTAACTAAAACTACTGTGTGCCACAGCAAACCCAGAAAGTGTTTTTTGTAAATATTTTGTAAAAATGTCGCATGGGAACATTTATCTATACAGTCATCAAACATGATCAGTCATGAACTCCTATCCCGACTGATTATGTTTTGGCGTGCTATGTCTCTAAGTATACAAATAAAGTTTGGGGTTCTTTTTTAGTATGACAGGGTTCAAAATTAGCAGTCATCCACCAGTCTGTGACTAGTAACTATTGCAGCGAACTAGTCAAGGTTGTGTTTCAGCTAGTCCGGTTGACTAGTAGAAAATCTGTATAAACATTATGATGTAAACAAGAGCAATGATTAATTAAAGAGTGTATGTACCTTGAACACTAGAATTATCTTATTAGCTCCTTTAATTTTTTTCTCAACTCAAACTAAGATAATCATGGTTGCTTTGACCCATAAGAATATAAAAACACAAAAAGAGATAACTTTACTAAAACTACCAATTCAGTAATTCTGGTACCGATTAGGTAAATACGTGCCAAATTTGTTATTGTACCTAAGCACTTTGGGGCTAGTGAATATGTCGTAGGACTAGTAAAATGGCACCTGATCCCACCTCTTGGTTTCCAGAGGTCCATGTTTGTCCATTTTTACCGGATTTGTATCTATGTCCTGGACATCCTATTGATTTATACTTTGGTATCTGAGATTTTTATATTTCAAATAGTCCAACTGATTAGTAAACGCTAAATGCTAAATTCAACCCCTGCACAATATTTATGATATTTACTATTTTTTTTTACTGTGAAGATCATAAAATTGCCTTATTGTTTTTCATGCCAATAATATCAAGAAGTTAAAAAACAATTATATAGTCAAAACAGTACAATAAACATTGAAACTGAGGATTTATAGAATTTGGTGGCGCCATCTTTAGGTTATAAAATCACATAAAATATGTTACTCACAGGTTAAGTTTAAAATAGTAAAGAACAAAACTAATTTTTTTCTATTAAAGCAACAAAGAAGTGTGAAATAATTCTCAATTAAAAGAAGAAAGAAGAAGAAAAGCTAAAAATTACAATTCTCATTGGAAATGTACATACCTGCAACATTTTCTTTTAAAAAGGCTATGTTAGGACAGAATGCTGCTGCATCAAATTTACAATCCTACAAAACAGGAAAAGAACTATACATTGTAACCTGTCTTGAGAGACCACCCCATCTGCCAATTAAATAATGTGAATGATTCACACCCTTGATCCAAACTCTTCAGATCTGATAGGGCATGAAAGCTAACCAGTTAAAATGTTTCTCGCCATTCTCAAAAAAATGAGAACCCAATCAGAGGCGTTCAATATATGTTTCTGCGGAGTTTGGATTTCCGTTTCAAATTTGGGGATAAATCGAGGATAAATAAATGTTCGAAAAAAAAAAAACTAAGAAAATATATACATTGAATGTATACTGCAAATGAATTTTTAGGTTTACAGTTGAAATTTTATGATAAATCACAACTTTCTTATACCAGTAATTTGAAAAAAAAAAACTCAAGTGTTGCAAACCTGTCAATGCAACGTCACAAAATTCTGACGTAAATTACTATGACGTCACAGTCTGGCACAGTAAAAATTTCTTCCGTTTGAAGCATTCTGATTGTGTATGGATTCAGGCGTTAATGTAGGGTTCGAAGTGAGCAAAATATAACGACTGGATTATTTAGGTTAACTGTATACATACACACACCATAATACATTCTGTCTAAAGGCTAGTGTATAAAAAGGATGCAAAAAATTGTGGATTTTAAGGAAATGAAGGGACTCATTAGACGGCTAATCAAAAAAGAAAGAAACTACAACTTGATGTCACTGCAATAACTCTGTTACATATTTACATAGCAATAAGCACAACTTTCAAAAACAATGTTGTTGGAAATACTAAAAATTATAAAAATCAAACATTAAATCTGCTCAGAAATTTTTTGAAACTATACTATGCCTCCCCATACAACAAGTGTTGTCAGAAGACAACAAAGCTTGCTGGAAATGGGTGTAAATTTTCAAAATACAGTGGAATCTCGTCATCTCAAAACTCATGGCACTGCCCCCTATTACTTCGAGATATCTGTAATTTGAGATAACCAAAATTTTTAATTGACATATTATTATATCTATAAAAATCGGGACCGGACTTTCAACTTTGACATATCTGGAATTTCGACTCAACCAATTTCGACATAACGAGATTCCACTGTATGTATTTAAGCAACAGCTGTCAGGTTTTAAGGTCAAGGTACAGTAAATATTTTGATTCCTTCAGCTCAGGTTTAAGTTTTTGAAAAGTATGTCAAAGCCCACTGTCACTAGTTCAAAAGTCAAGGTACCAAATGAATGCTCTGGTCATAAGGAATCTATATGTAAAATATCAAAGCCCTATCCCTTGTGATTTAAAAGATATAGTCAAGGTTAAAGTTTTTGAAAAGAAGGACAAAGTCCAAGGTCAATGTCACTAGATCAAAAGTGAGGGTACAAAATGAAAGCTTTGTTTTGTCTATGGATGCCGAAGACAACAACCAAAATGATGATGATGACAATGACGCCGGGGGTATGGCATACACTCTCCAGACATTCATCTAAGTGAGCTAAAAAACAACTAGGCCCTCATAAAGAATTTCAATTTACAAAACTCTGACAAAAAATACTTCAGATAAGCATATTCATCTTAAATCTTACCAACATGAAGAAACATACTAAAATTTGGAAATCAGAATGCCATAAACAGATGGACCAAGAACATTATGACAAACTATGAACTTTGACCTTCAAAGGTATAAAAAGATCAATGGCAGAGCTTAACATTTTTATCCAGGGGCAACCTGTGCCCCTAAGGTTCAAAATCTACTAGCCCAGCTCAAATTCCAGGGGCCGAGATTCTTTTTTTTACTTTAAGATAGTTTCAGACATCCATTCTGAAAATCTTCGATAAATAAAGAAATATGAAGAAAAACTCTAAGTTTTCCTTTAATAATGGTCTTTCCACGAAGAAATGAATAGTAACACTATTTTCTGTATTGTTTTTAGATACAAATCAGGAAAATAAACACAATGAATTATTCTAAAATGACTATAAATGGACTAGTAGAATTTAAAAGTTAAAAATTAGAAAATATACATCTTTTCTTTTCATCTTTTTATTTAATCAAAATATCAGTTTTAGTTTTTGCTATGAACAGGGGCTACACAGGCTGAACATATTATGATGCCCAAAAAATGCAATTTATCAATACCTGTCAACAGTTTTATACTTCTGGAGCCAGATTCAAAGTTCTGCAAAATTATGATTTTGTTTATGTAAAAGCTATAAATGCCAATAGTTTGCTGTAAATTTGATAAATTAAATTAAATGAATTACATGAAGACATTATTGTCCGGTTTTTGAAAATTATCTACATTGTAACTTAAATAAAACTTCATTTTTGAATTGAAATCATCACAAGTTTTAAGATGTATTCATTACACTAGTGTTTATTGGAGTGTGGACATCCGAGAAGACATTACGATCTCACTCTGCAATTTCTCTGTTAAAATTTTTAAGTAAAGCCAGTTCTTGTTCATTTTAATGCTTGAATTTTGGTCATTAGAAATATCTGAAGCTGTTCAGGAGGCCTACAATGTATTGGGGAACCATCATGACATCAGAATAAAATGCTGAATATCAAATTAACTGAACTACACTATGGTGTCATCAAACATTTTTAGCAACTTGTGTTCCCCACCTGGGTGACTTCCAGGGGAAATACACTCCCCAAGTAAGAAATTACCTCGCCATAGGGGAGTGGTTGATGGCTAATTTCTATCCCTGTTAAAGATATCACTGTTATTTGGTTTCTGCTGATAAATCTGCATCAGTAGCCATACTGCCATTACACACAAACAGGAATTACATGCTAAAGCACAAATCCAATATGGCACCCAGACAGTAACATGAGTAAAAAAATTCAATCATGATAGGTTAAGAAAATATCACTCATTAGTCGTCATGAGAAGTCTACACATTAATAAAATATAGATAAAAAATGCCAATATAAAATGTCCGTCATCACAAAAACTGGATATCTTCAGGAGATTCTCCATAACAGAGACAATAGATATTAACTCACCGTCCCTTAAAAAATACATGAAATATTGGAATCATCTCTAAATCAATGATTAAATGTGTCTTTAGGGGTGAATGGGTTAAACATGACTTACCACCAGTGGATCAATCAATAAACAAGTGTCCCTGTCTCCAGTTGTGTTAAACAGGAGAACTTTGACAACCTTGCCCCTGAAAATAAGAGAATGTTCATCATGTTTCACACAATCTACATTATGTACCTTATATACGCATGTATAATGTGCAATAGTAGATAAGTTGCACCCTTAAGTTTGGCGTCAAAATCTTAGTCAGGAGCACTGACCCAAAGAAAAGTCGCACCCTATCCGGGTCCTGCACTGACAGAGGTATTATAAGCACTGGAAAAGTCACAATTGGCATTAGAAAAATTACAAACCAATCAAAATCTGTTGCCAGGTGTTTTAACACTGGACAAATCTGTTAATGCTTAACTGGTATACTAGTACTAAAAAGGAATCAAGTTTTATAGGTTTACACTTTTTTACCAATTAATTCTAAGATTTAACACAAAGCTGGGTTTGTGTTTTTTCAACTCAGATGGTTATGAAAAATTAATGTTGGCAACGAAATGCTCTCTAAATCCATCAATATTCTGAGACACTGAAAAAAATAATTGAAATAAGCAAAATCAGCGACCAAGATTATTCTTCCAGCATTTTATCCACAATTTTGAATTGGATTAACTTATCAACCCCTGAGAAACTTTGAATTTATATAAATCAATGACTTTGGCAAGTCGAAATGCGTCTTTAGGGGTGAATGTGTTAAAATGGAAAATAATACATTTGATGTTGATATTAATATTAAAGCAGAGATTGTTTATTGTAATAAGTATTCTGTGAGCTTTGATGAATCAATACATGTCCCCTACCTGCAAAACCATTTTTAGGTGAATGGTAAGCTTTTACAAAACTTTAACCTGAACAGCCCGACTGACAGAGAATCAAACTGACGAACTGTTTCACCATCAGGGGAATAAAAAACAGTACAGCTTACAGCTTTGTTTGAAGTCTTTAAGCTGAGAACCCTTACCTGGTTTGCAACAAAGATTTAAGAACATTCATTGTGTTGACAAGTCAAAACGAATTTTCAAACTGTGATATACGATGAAACCAGTGGACCTTTTCAATGTTGGCCAAATTTTACTGGTTTTTTTTTTTTATTATTATATTAATTTCTGTATATATATATTTTTGTGTTTTTACATTATATTTTTTTAGCATCTTGTATTTCCCAGTGTTGTTCTCTTTACTTACGCAATATGCTTGGCCTCCTCTTTGGATGACTCTTGGAACCACTCTACACATTGCTACAAAAAAAAGGATCTTTATTTTATAAAATTTTATTTTCAAAAATGAAACAAAACTACACATTGCTACAAAAAAGGATCTTTATTTTATAAAATTTTATTTTGACCCCAAAAATGATGTCAAACAACCCTTAGATGAACTTATGTGTGGTTTGTCATAACATATGTAATGGGACAGAATTACACCAGTGGACCCAAACAAATTAAACAATGCTCTGGCAACCTGGTTATTTGCTTATGTATACTTGTAAATCCATAATAATAGTTTCCTATATTTCAGAGGAGAAAATGAAAATGTGACCCCACCCAACCCCCCGGCCTGGTTTTGACTGCAGGTCTTTGTAAAGGATTCCTGTCACTTAGGAAGGAGAGATGAAAATGTAAAAACTGAGGTCTTCTATGAACAGTAGCAGTGTGTGGACACGCTATATAATGTTAAATCCGTCAGTGGCCATGATTTTTACAGAACAAGCAGTCTTTGTGGCCATACATCATGCAAAGCATAGGCCAAACTTTGAAGGCCCTCCTCACCAGCGGCATTGATGATCAAATTTCCATATGAGCTAAAAATGGCGGTCAAAGATTTTGTTAAGCAACATCAATATCTAGGACAAATTTCATTGAAACAAACAATGTTGAATGCAACGGTCAACAAAAAATTTTCAACCGAGTGTGAGGTAAATACATTTCTATCTTTCAGTTTTGAGTTTATAAAAATTGAAAAAATACAACAATCTTAGTCTTTTCTCATTTTCTTCAATTTTTGCATTTCACTTGAAACTATTGAAATAAAAAATCAAAAAATGCCAAAAGATAATAGAATGGACATTTTCTTACAGGAAGGTAGAAAAAAACTTTGACTGATATCTGTAAAATATGTTTAAGTGGGCGCCAGACCTGCGACATAGTATTTGAAATTTTACGAGTTCAATATTTGGCCCAGGGTTTCAGATTTTTTGAGTTAACGAAACCTAATTAACAAATGTTAAATGACCTTTGAGTAGAACTTTTGTGTTCTATCCGAACTGTTATGTCCTTTATAGTGTTTATATTTGTTCGTTTTTATGACACACTAGTAGTTCAGTGTTTACCATATGACCTCAGTAGTGCACTTTTAGTGTTGTGAGCTTGACCAGCTGGCCAACAACACTAGGATCAGTAAAAACGGGAGTCTTCTGATCACAGTAGAGATTGGTTTTGCCATAAGTGCAAAGAATTTGATTGGATCAAGCAGTAAAGATTTAATACATATGTAGATTCCTCTAAATAATACAACTTGATGCTTAGAATGGACAACAGTAAAATATGTTTGTGCACCATCTAGATAGTATTAACAAATGTTCAGTCTTCCGAGGTTTTTTCAAAGTCTGATTTCTTCCAGAAAACGGGGAGCCATTGGTTTTGGTGCAGCTTACATATGTTGATTCCCAAGCAACTACAATGTAAGGTTTCTTAATGGAGTCAAAAGAATGCAATTTAATTTGATTAACTATTAATTTTGTACTCATTGCTTTTAAATTTATGTGTTTTCATTGATTATAAACAATATAATTTATGGGTTGGGCCCTGTCAGCACGACTGACATTCAGTGTCCATTTGGAAAATTAAAAGAAGTTATACACTTTATAGGAATACATTCAGTAACTTAAAGGGATGGTTCACCCTACTGACAAGTTTTTTTTAAAACATATATTATGGTTTCCTGAATATATTCTGAAAATATTATGTTTCTCTGACAAGAAATACCCGGGATACAGCCGTTTTATTATGATAATGTTAAGGCTATAGGAAGCGGCCATTTTATTTTTCATACACTCAAATTAAACTGAAGAAGACAGCGCCCTCTGTTGTTTGTGACATAAGCTACACCGTTCTTTTCATCTACACAATGTATGTACATGCATACATACATCGGATAATTTTTTATTCCACAAATGATATTAAAATGTTGGGTTTCAAATTTTTAAAAGTCAACTTAAAATAAAAGTTAAATGGTAATGAAACGAAAATTTCAAAATTTATTTACATATTTGTGTTTTGATTTCAGTGTAGGGTTGAGGATTCCAAAATACAGTGGTATTTTGTTATGTAAAAATCTCATGAGTCTAAATTCCCATTATGTCAAATGGCCATTACCGATTATTTAACTTTATATTTATACTACTTTTATTCCAGATATCTCAAAGTTTTTATCTCAAAATTTCGCTTATTATTCCGAAGTATAATAAATATCATATAAAACTTGTTTTTTATCATCTGCGATTGAAATTTACGCTTATTAAAGAAAGTGACGAATAGTATAACAAAATTAGAATTATAAATAATTTGAAAATCACCTTGTTGAAAGGAAATGTACACTCTGTAATATGATGTGGAGGATGAATTCCATTTCTCTGCGTTTTATTGAAGATGTTTACATTTGAGTATAAAAAACGCATGTTGTAAATATCTTATTTAAACTAGCTTTACCTGCTAAGAACAGCCTGAGTTAATTATTCACAAAAATGTTGTAAATCAATTTCCACTTAATGATTGTCTTCTTATAAGGTGAAAAGGCAATATAATATTATATGCATTTTACTAGAAACCATTTTGAATTGAATAGCAGTTAATATTAATATCCTCTCCGAGTAGATGTATCTTTTCATTGTCGAAAGGCTTAAAGAAGAACAAAAGTAAAAAAATGTAAAAAAACATTGTTTATTTACTTGTTTACCTCAAATTTCATTAATGGATATCTCAATTGATTAATTGCTTTAACCATTCTGAATTGAGGTCCCGTGAATTGTCGAGAATAAAAATGTGAATTGAACATTTTGTATCAAATTTATCTCAAATTAATTGAGGTGGTCCCGTGAATTTCGAGATAACAAGATTCCACTGTATATATCTATCATTATCAAAGCACCCGCTGTGACAGTCCACATTCAGGAATGTGTCATACATATGGACTCTACGGCGCTGTGTTTAAAGTCAGTTGGCTCGTGTTTTTGTAGCTTTGTTTGCTGCAAAGAAACAAAATCTCTCTCTCTCTCTCTTTTTCATACACCGATAGTAAATACTCCATTATCACTAAGGTATTAAAAATATACAGGTTTCAAAATTCTCAACAATACTGACAACATGTGCTGTTCACATCACAGATTTCTACAAGAATAAAGAATTCTTATCATTTAGCATGACCAGGGACATCCCTAGTTTTACATCCACATGTGTTTACCAAAGGTTCTCATAGGACTGATACTAATGTGTACATTTCCCAAATGCCAATAATAGAAGAGACCTTGCCAAGTAATCACAATTTGAAATTATATAGGGCGTATGTAATTCAGAAATTTTAATTCATTTACATCTATATCACAGAAATAAAATTTAATTTCTTCATTTTTCAGCTGACATTATATGTTGTTAGTTTTAGCACTGATTGCTGTTTTGAGTGCATATCTCTGGCCAAACCCACTCTCAAACTTAAATTTTCCGGCAAAATTTATTTATTTTTAAAATATGTATCACTGGAATAAAAGCACCTGTTGGTTAATCTGTCGATGACTATAACAAATCATGGAACATTTAGCTGTCTAGGCAGTTATTATTTTCTTCATAAATGATTATCATGATGTCAAAACAATGGATGAAGTTGGTGTACATGCCAGAAGTTGTTTCTATACAAAGTCTTTTGTATTTTCTCACATGACTGAAGAGACAAATGACCCACAGAGGAAACCTACTCAATCTAATTGAACTGACACAGTGAGTTATGTGAACACGTTGTGGATGGTCCTTAAAACTTCACCTTTAATGATATGTTGGGGCCTACATCTATATTTCAACAATTAATACATTGTTTAAGATTGATGAGAGAGAGAGAGAGAGAGAGAGAGAGAGAGAGAGAGAGAGAGATTTATGACTATAGTACGTTTTGAAATGTTAAATTAAGATTTAATTGCAATTTTCAGTATTAATACCAACGATATATAAAGCATCATTTATGTTTTATTTAATATAAATAATTAATGTTCAATACTCATTTGTAAAAATAACGATATATTTCTGCAATGCTTATAAAATAATTGTGTCACACTTATTTTAACATACGGGTAAGGTTGAGAGATCATAATATGTTTATTTACAAATGTAGGCTATTCTAAATTTAATCTTCTATTTCATCTTTGACGTTTACCCCCACTCGACTGAATCGCCATGTGTAATCTCATTATAAGTAAAATGATTTCCCGACATCAAGGGGATAAAAAGACAAAGGTATCGAAAACATGACATCTGATAGTCGGTGTTTACGGGGTATTGTACACAACAGCGGATTAGACCTAGCTGGGGTCATAGGATGCAGGTGTAATCTATGTCATGATAACAGTGCCCTACATCACAAGGTGGGATTTCCCCATAGCAGCTTAATTTTTAACTTTGAATGTTGATTTCTTTTGCATATGCATGGTCCGATTGAATTTATTTTTTTTATTTTGGGATCAGGAATATAATCTCTTTCAAATAAATCTGATAGTCTTATAATAAAATAACTTTTGTTCAGGGTGAACCATCCCTTAAAATGCAGTCCATCAACCCCAAAAATATTAAAGTTCTTTTCTCATAATAGACTACAGACAGTCGAGTAAAAAGTATAATGGAGTGAATGGTGAGCAATTACAAAACTTTACAGAAAATGTTAACTCAGGGTTGTTTGAGTGACGGATAGACAAAGCATATAGTGCCCCATTTTCACTGGTAGTAAACAAGTGATAAGAATTTCTGATCTATCAGTCATGAATCTCTTGTAATCTATACATTACTGTGGTCACAAGGTTCTTCATATGTAGAATCTGAGAATGTAACAAACATCTTACCATTTAAAACATAGTGAGGTAGCGTGAAGGTTTCCATCACTGGAATTTCTGAATCTTTAATACTGATGCTCATTTGCTGAGCAAACGTTTCTCTATCTTGTTTGTTTTGCTTAGATTCAAGCCATATTTTGCATAGTTGAACTGCAAGAGAAGCATTTACTCTTTGCATAGCTCCTGATATTCCAAGCTTTACTTTTCTTCCCTGAGTTTCAAAATCTTGAAGAGGTGGAGCTAATCCCAAAGGAGTCTGAAATGATGTTAAACAGAGCAGTAGTAACAATGTTAATCTAAGATGGCAGCTCAGAACTGTCTGGTAACCTAACAATATAGTTAAAAACTGTCTGGTTACCGGATTATAGAACTAAAAATTTATAGGTCAACTGGAAATAAAAACCTGTTTGATTACCTTGCAAAACAACTGAATATTGTTTTTTAACCGGATAACCAGATGCTGCATGTGAAATATGAAGCTTTTAAGAAAAAGGCGTGAAAATGTACAGGTTTACATACAACACTCGCACGATGCCAAAAGACAATGGATCTCGTTAAGTTACCTTAGTTACTCAGATGTTTTACTTTCACAGGGTGAGAAAAAAAATAATGAAAAATCACTAATCTTAAGGGACTGGCAATTTTGAAACCATTGTCCACACACACTTTAGCTTGCTAAATATTTTTTTTTAAACTTTTATGGTACCAAAAAAGACTAACTATTCTTTGATTTCTATGATATCAGACTTAAAATGACTAGGCATTGCCTATGGGAGAGCACAGTTCAAAACACAGAACTGCAGATAGATATGAAACGAAGCGGCAAAATGAATGAGCTTCACGATCGGGTTCAAGATACAACATTACCAATGATTCATGAACAAACATGGTGGTGACCTGGGAAGTCAGTATACGTAATGGCGTTTTCCACACAAAATTTGACTTAACAGTATATCTCACTTAAAACACATTAAATTATTTGTTAGTGTCTTGTATGGATTTTAGTTCAGTTTTACACTACCTACCACTAGGTTTGCTGTGCTCTCTATAATTAATCAAAATGGCAGCATTAGGATTTTCAATGTGCCGTGAGAATGCAACAATTTAGAGGCTACGATGTATGATGTTATAGATCTTGAAGAAAAATTACTGATCAAAACCTAGCTACTCGTCCCTTGCCATTTTCACTCGTCCACGACGTGTGGATGAGTACATTTTTTCCGACTCTGCTTGTCAAGTAAACTTTGGTATCGACTGCAGTGGTCTAGTGGTAAGGTATCTGACTTGTAGATGGAAGGCTCTGGTTCAATTTCCTGGAATTAATCATTCCTAAGATTTTAAAAAGTTAGTTTCTTTTCCTTTGCAAAGTGCTTGGAATAAGAATTGAAGGTTGCGAGACTTAAAACCAAAGTGATGTGTCCCAGCTGGCATTGTACATTCTGAATCCTCACTGTATTGGTGTCAGTCTATAGCACAGCACTTCACATGTATCTGGTGACCCATCCATATAAGTGAAAAATGCCTGGTAAGACACAAAATAAAAACAAACAAACAAACATTTGTCAGCCTGTGAATTAAACGTATACTTACTCCGATTTCTAAGGCCCGCTCCTGAAGTGTTTTTAATGCTGCTGGTGGCTGAGGTACTGTAACAGCTGGTACTCCAGTCTGTAAATATGAATATTTGGTTTGCATTAGCTATATATACAGGTGACTCTCGATACCTCAAAGTCCTCGGGACCACCGAAAATCTTCAAGGTTTCAAGAGTTTGAGGTTTCAAGAGTTCCGGAAATGGACATTTCGACCGATATAGGTTCTTAATGCTACACAAAACAAGGGATTTTGTTCTCATAATTTGTATGAATTTTGCCATAAACAATCCCTGTACCTAATTTTCAAAGATAAAATGCCGTATAAATATGTTATCTTTATTATGTATCCAATTTGGATAAAAACAAAAGCTACATATAAGGTTTTAATGTTGCCGTAGCATTCACTTCTGCCTTGGTAATCTACAGTACTGCTTGATCTAAAAGTTAAACTACCACTTGTTTGTGACACTTGTACTCAACATCATAGTCTATGACACATCTTTACACAGTTCTTCTCTTTTGATAGCTCTTAATCAATTAACAATCCTGTCAATCACTACTCAATTAAGTCAGGGACTACTTGTCACCCGATTATCACAACACCTATTGTTTAATCTTACAGGTAAGGATCCCGGTGTCGTTCTGGCTTGTGACATTGACTTTTAATTAATTCACCAGTAATTACTCAAACTTTGTGAAATATAAAGGAATATATAAATCAGGACTTCAAATTGATTTCCAGGATTCAATAACATAGAGGTTTCGACGTTCGAGAGATCGAGAGTTAATTTACTTAATTTATGAATGAAAAAAATCCAAACCTGTACAAAACTTCGAGGTTTCGAGAACATTGAGTTTTCAATGTTCGAGCCATCGAGAGTCACCTGTGTATATGTATATATAATATCATTATACCTTATATTTGTACCAGTGTCTGTAATTAGCTGAATTACATCACATGACCAGTTAACAAAACATGACATATCCCTGGAGCACAGGTACAATTTGAATGTAAATGTGATAATATATCCAGCCTCTAAATAAGTTGCTGCTATTTCGTAATATTGTGTCTGTTAGGTGTTTAGTGCTATCAGTATAAATTGCAAATGGCAGCTAATATGAAGTTATTCTTTCGTGTTGTTAAACAGTTGTTATATCTCGCTCACTACGATCACTTCATTCCTGGAAAGAAGGGGTTCAGGAACAGAAAGGGATTGAGTAATTCAAGTTACTTTCGTGTTGGATTATTTCCAACTGAAACCAGATGCCGATGACAAATATGGCAATGCATAATCAACAGTCAGTAGGCAAGTCTTCCAAATAATAAACATGACAATTTGACATGCAGCGTTTTCTCTGTAGTGTCTACATGCCTACAGAGTTACTCTTCTGCAGAAAGGCCAAGTTTTTGACAGTTGATCCGTTAACCTCGGTCTGTGGTATTCTATACCCTCTCTTAAATATTTTTTTCCAAAATGTATTTCCAAAGAATTAAGGATTAAACAAGGTGTCAAGAGTAAAATTTGTTAGTGAATTAAACATAGCAATACAGCGTATTTCTTTTACGATGTAAATGGAGAGAATATTTTGAATGCATGTGTTCCATATAGGCAAATTACAATATATTTCTGTATCATTGATCAGTAGCTTGTTAGAAATGCTACTGTGCCATGCACAGATTTATCTTAACGATATATAATTTCACAATATAGTGTAAGGTAGGTTAGATATATGAACTAGAACCCATATTTTGCTGTGTTGCACCACAGGGTCTCACATTTGGGTTTAAAATATGTGCCATTCGACTGACATTCGTTTTAGAATGTGTTTATACTTCTGTGGTTGCACTTGGAGTCTAAGAATCAGTTGTTAAATGAACAGAACCAAAAAAAACCGAGAACTGAAACAGAAAAAATTGAACCGAACTGAAAAAATCTGAACCGTCCCACCCCTAATAAATTTCAAGTCTCTTGATTAATAATCAAGTGAGTATAAAACCTCACTTAAGAGACCACCTCACTTTTAAGACCACTCTGAGTCAGTCAGTAAGGTGGTCTTAATTGCAAGGTTCCACTGTAACACCTCACTAATCAGACCACTCTGAGTCATTCAGTAAGGTGGTCTTAATAGCAAGGTTCCACTGTAACACCTCACTAATCAGATCACTTTGAGTCAGTCAGTAAGGTGCTCTTAATAGCAAGGTTCCACTGTAACACCTCACTAATCAGATCACTTTGAGTCAGTCAGTAAGGTGCTCTTAATAGCAAGGTTCCACTGTAACACCTCACTAATCAGATCACTTTGAGTCAGTCAGTAAGGTGCTCTTAATAGCAAGGTTCCACTGTAACACCTCACTAATCAGATCACTTTGAGTCAGTCAGTAAGGTGCTCTTAATAGCAAGTTTCCACTGTAACACCTCACTAATCAGATCACTTTGAGTCAGTCAGTAAGGTGCTCTTAATAGCAAGGTTCCACTGTAACACCTCACTAATCAGATCACTTTGAGTCAGTCAGTAAGATGGTCTTAATAGCCAGGTTCCACTGTAACACCTCACTAATCAGATCACTTTGAGTCAGTCAGTAAGGTGCTCTTAATAGCCAGATTCCACTTAGTGTTTATTTTTTTAAATTTGGTAAAACAAAAGTTTATGACTCTGGTTGTAGGGTGATATGAATGTGTATTTACCTGAAGCAGTTTTGTGAAACCTCACCAAAAGACCACCTCGCATTTAAGACCACAAATATTCAAGCTCTTGGAAATTTCCAAGTATAAAATTGTTAAGTACAGACCCTCACTAAAGAGACCATCTCACCAATCAGACCACTTTGAGTCAGTCAGTCAATGGTATTGATAGTGAGGTTCCACTGTAACACCTCACCAATCAGACCACTTTGAGTCAGTCAGTCAATGGTATTGATAGCGAGGTTCCACTGTAACACCTCACTAATCAGACCACTTTGAGTCAGTCAGTCAATGGTATTGATAGCGAGGTTCCACTGTAACACCTCACTTATCAGACAACTTTCTGTCAGTCAGTTAGTCAGGTGGTCTTCATAGCGAGGTTCCACTGTAACATCTCACTATAATCAGACCACTTTCAGTCGGTCAGGTGGTCTTCAAAGCAAGATTCCACTGTAACACGTCACTACAATCTGACCACTTTCAGTCAGTCAGGTGGTCTTCATAGCGAGGTTCCACTGTAACACCTCACCATAATCCGACCACTTTCAGTCAGTCAGGTGGTCTTCATAGCGAGGTTCCACTGTAACACCTCACTTTAATCTGACCACTTTCAGTCAGGTGGTCTTCATAGCGAGGTTCCACTGTATTCCCCTACAAACAGGCTGTCAATGCTTGTTATATGTCCAAGTATTAAAACCTAGGACCTTTTGGAATCTTCTAACACTAAACTAACACAAGCAGTCAAAAATATTTCAAAATTTCATTGTGACCACATTGTCAAATGCCGTCACATGACTCTCGGTAAAAGTAATTTGTTATCAAATGAAAATGAGTGAAAAAAGCTCAAATTTGAAATGTCAAATAACCTTGAAATTCTTAATCAAAGATAAACTAGCTTAAAAATATGACACTATCCATTTTTCTCTCTCTTTTTTTTTTCCCTCAAAGCTTAATGAATCTAGGTAATTAGGTAACAGCTGAGTATCTTTTCACCTTGAAAATTCCTCCTTTGTGCCAAGCAATTTTGTCTATAGTATTCCCTAAGATAGATATGTGATCAAGACCAAGGGAGGCAACTCCGCATACAACAGGTTTATGTATTAGATTGGTGCTATCATACTGTCCTCCTATTCCAACTTCTACAATGGCAACGTCAATTTTCTCCTTCATGAACACATGAAACGCCATAACAGTCAGAAAGGCAAAATATGCTGGCATTGAGTCATTATGTAGAACCTATAAACAGATAATATGAAACTTCAGTATATCATGAACAAACCAAATAGTGATGTAATTAAAAGCAAAATGTATATCAACTGGACAGATCTGGATAAGTATTTTCACTGCATCTCATTGATAGCAGGTTATTTGAAATTTCATCTGAAGTGTAAGGTTTAGTGCACATAAACATGCATGTATGCACACACATGCACGCACACACACTCTCAACTTCATTCTGTAGTGGTTGATTTTTTTAACAATGGCCCAGTCATTCATTTGACTGTTTTAAACATTGGACACCCCTAACTAGGACACACAGGGGTAAAAAAGGACACTTTATTGCCCGAGATGCATTGTGAGGTTCTCATCTGAACTGTATGTAACAGTGGTTATATGGTGTTCCTACAAGATCAAGCTAGTCATGCTAGTGGTTTGTCTTTAGCTCAATTAGGAGACATCCAGATTTGTAAACCATGGGTCCCCGTTATTTGTCAAAACCACACAGAAATGTTGACTTATGAGCTCTTTTGTTACTTATATTGCTTCGAGTTAATATAACATGTTAAACTCATCTAATTATTACTGAAAGGGTTTTGCATCGAGTTGACATAAAACAGTTTATTTTTTATAAGGCATGGTGGAAAAATTGTTATAGTTATTACTGAAAAACACCTACTGATAATCTTCTTTTTCTTGTATATTTTTTCTGCTCTACCGTACCTAATGTTTAAACATAAGGGTGATCTTATGAATGCTTATTGTATAGAGTATGCTGGTAATGACTTACCTTGGAATCTTCAAGTTTATTGTAAACTTCCCAAAAATAACCAGCAAATTTTTCTCTGGACAGAGGCTGACCATTTATCCTAAAGCGTTCCCTGACCTCGACTAGATGTGGAGAGCTGAAATAACATACAGGTGGATGAGATATGGTATAAAGTACTTCTACTTTTATAACTGTAATACGATCCCCCAGTGACGTCGATTTGTTTTTCTCTCCAGTATCTACATGATTTTGGTGTGTGAAAGATATCAAATAACAGGTTTTATAATTATATTACTGTAAATCTGGAAATTTTCACGGGACTTTATTTTCTTCATACTCAAGTTCTAAACTTATTCACGAGATGATATTTTCATGATTTCAAATGCTGATTTCATAATATTATTCTCATACTTCATTATGCAATAAATTTATTTTCGCAAGCGAGAGCTCATGCTAAAGTACATTTTTTGTTAATCAAGGGGCCATAACTCTGGCAAATAACATGCACTAAAAGTGGTGAGCGAACTTGGCCTAGCCTTTTAGGCACTTAACCTTGTTATCAAGTTTGAAGGAAATCGGATATTTGTTGCCTTGATTGCACGGAAATGGCAGAAAATGACATTTTTCGCTAATCAAGGGGCCATAACTTTGGCAAATAACATGCACTAAGAGTGGTGAGCGAACTTGGCTGAGCCTTTTAAGCACTTAACCTTGTTACCAAGTTTGAAGAAAATGAGATGATATTTGTTGCCATGATTGCACAGAAATGGCAGAAAATTGCATTTTTTGGTTAATCAAGGGGCCATAACTCTGCCAAATAACGTTCGTGTTAAGTGGAAATCAAATTTGGCTGATCCCTTTAGGCATTTAACCTTGTTACCAAGTTTGTACTGCCATGATTGCATGGAAATGAAGCGTGACAGACAGAAGGACAGACAGATGGGCAAACCCAAATTAGTATCCCCCGTTTCAGTGAAAGCGGGGGATAATAAAATTTTAACTGCGGTAGTAAACACGACAAACTATGAAAGAACACCTTTAAAATCCAATTACAACAGTTCTGATGTAGTCCATGAAATAAATATCAATTAGAGAGCTGCTGAATTATAACCAAACCAAACTGAAATCTACATGTACATTAATTAGTTTTACCTGAAAAACCCCGTTCTGTATCCATGGTGACGTAATATACTCTCACAGAAGGCACATGTTGACCCTTTACCTTTGGTTCCGCTGACATGTATAACAGAGAGTTGATCAATGTCCTCTAACTGACAACAAAGCAAAAAAATATAAATACAAAATAATGTCCCCATTTCAGACACACCTAAAGAAACTTCACTTACCTTTAAAAGTTTTATCAAAAAAGGAATGAATCTTTAAAAATTCAATGCTGTTTTGAACTCATCAACCCAAAACAATTAACTCTTCTGTAAATCAATGATTTAAACCAGTCCAAATGTGTTAGGGTGTACGAGTTAACAATGTTTTACATCTTGCCAATTAAGATGTACATTTTGTATCTTAAGAATAGAGTGATATGAACTGATGCCAATGTATTGCCAATATTGCCAATGTGTTGATTTTAACTCATTCATCCCTAAAGACACATTTGGACTGGTCTAAGTCATTGATTTACAGAAGAGTCCATTGTTGTTTGGGGCTGATGAGCCAAGATACCCATGAGTTAGACTTCTTATGCCAAGCTCTTGGTGAAGGAACAGTCTCAACCTGTCTTGTAAGACTTAGGTACTATCCATTTCCATGAAAGACTTGGGTACAATCTGGTTCCAGGAGTCTTATGGTTGGTCTATCATATGGTTGGTCTATCTTATAGCTGGTTTATCTTATGACTGGTCTATCTTACAGTTGGTCTATCTTATGATTGGTCTATCTTACAGTTGGTCTATCTTACAGTTGGTCTATCTTATGATTGGTCTATCTTACAGTTGGTCTATCTTACAGTTGGTCTATCTTATGATTGGTCTATCTTACAGTTGGTCTATCTTATGGTTGGTCTATCTTATGATTGGTCTGTCTTATGATTGGTCTATCTTATGGTTGGTCTATCTTATGGTTGGTCTATCTAATGGTTGGTCTGTCTTATGGTTGGTCTATCTTATGATTGGTCTGTCTTATGGTTGGTCTATCTTATAGTTGGTCTATCTTATGGTTGGTCTATCTAATGGTTGGTCTATCTTATGGTTGGTCTATCTAATGGTTGGTCTATCTAATGGTTGGTCTATCCCATGGTTGGTCTATCCCATGGTTGGTCTATCTTATGGTTGGTCTATCTAATGGTTGGTCTATCTTATAGTTGGTCTATCTTATGGTTGGTCTATCTTATGGTTGGTCTATTATGGTTGGTCTATCTTATGGTTGGTCTATCTAATGGTTGGTCTATCTTATGGTTGGTCTATCTTATGGTTGGTATATTGTACAGTTGGTCTATCTTATGATTGGTCTATCTTACAGTTGGTCTATCTTATGGTTGGTCTATCTTATGGTTGGTCTATCTAATGGTTGGTCTATCTTATGATTGGTCTATCTTATGGTTGGTCTATCTTATGGTTGGTCTATCTAATGGTTAATCTATCATATGGTTGGTATATCGTACAGTTGGTCTATCTTATGATTGGTCTATCTTACAGTTGGTCTATCTTATGGTTGGTCTATCTAATGGTTGGTCTATCTAATGGTTGGTCTATCTTATGGTTGGTCTATCGTACAGTTGGTATATCTTATGATTGGTCTATCTTACAGTTGGTCTATCTTATGGTTGGTCTATCTAATGGTTGGTCTATCTAATGGTTGGTCTATCTTATGGTTGGTATATCGTACAGTTGGTCTATCTTATGATTGGTCTATCTTACAGTTGGTCTATCTTATGGTTGGTCTATCTTATAGTTGGTCTATCTTATGGTTGGTCTATCATATGATTGGTCTGTCTTAATTAATGTTGGTTTATTTTATGGTTGGTTTATATCATGGTTTTCTATCTCATGGTAAGTCAAACATATTGTGAAATAACCGTATGTACACAATGTATAGAGCATGTGATACATATCAGTGATAAGTGATAGCTTTGTGGCACAATAATTAGGGTATTCACTTTAAACCATCACTTCAGGTATCTCTTAGCTAATCAATGTACATTTAAATATCACTTCATAAAGTTAACTTTTAAGACAAAAGTTTGCTAGTCTTGATAGCAGAATTTATTTGTCATGTGACATGTGCAATGTAGTCCACAGATTTCTTCACTTTCACCATAACAAGACATGAAAATCAGTGTCAAATTAAAAAAAAAAAATTAGCATTATGCATACAACAAAACCATAGGACTTAAACCTTTCACCACAAACTGTCAAAATAGATTCCTTTGTTCTACTGTGTGGACCAGTCTATTACATGTTCTGTGGGATTGAAAGGGTTAAACTATCATACAAACACTTAACGCACCGTTATTCCAGCTCTCTCCGCGAACTTGATCATATTCGGTACATTGAGATGAGCCACTTTGTCTCGCTGTTGTCGGATCTTCTCGAGAGTTTGAGCATTACTCTGTAGAGTATTGAGTGTTTTTACTGCTTCCTGTAAAATTCACAAGTATGAAATTAGTAGGTCTAACGAATGTGAGTGATAAGTCTAAGAACATGTTCGCTATGATATTATCGATATGTTAAGAATTCCTTATCATTATTCCAAGATAGCAGCATTTTAAGTATTTTTTTTCTTGAACAAAATACAGTGCTCCAGCTAGAAGGTTTTAACAGGGCGTTAAACCATGATTTGCCCTGTCCTAATTTTACACCAATCTGCCCTTTTTACAAGTTCAAATATCTGCCCTGAATCTCATTTGCACATCAAGCAGTAAAAGTATAAATGTACATGTACCATGTCTGTGACTTTTTTAGAATGTGGCATTCAATTTCATAAACTGAACGGTTGTATCTTTGTGGTGCTAACGATAGCACTAAGAAAATTGTGACAAATTTAAGTGTTGTGGAAAACAGTTTTATAGATATGTGCCCAGGCATTTTTATGGAAGTGTCCTTTTTATATTGATTGGAGTAATGAAAGTGCCTTTTTATATTGATTGCAATACTGCAGGTGCCCTTTTTCTGAGAAACCCCTGTCTCTTTAAAGCTGTAGCTGGAACACTGATATAAGCATTTAGGTATAATAAAAATCATAAATTACATATGATATTATTTTCATCACATACCTTAATATAAATAGTTAAATTTATAATCAGAGGAGAATGTAGGTCAAAGAAAAAGCAAAACCTAAAACATAAGAAAGGAAGGTCCAATATAAGGTCAATATATTCCCCTTATCATCTAGCCATGATGTGATTCCCAAATACCGAGTAATTATAAGTAAATACACACTTGGAGCAGGCCACAAAATAACAAAAAACCATAGTAACCATTTTACAAGTTACTCTAAAAGGAATGACCGTAAGCTGCAGGTTAAGACAGCAATAATGAAGACTTAAAAATGAAATTCATCGAAAATGGAAAGGCGGTTACATAATTTGTATTTGTTGTAACCTCCACTCCACATGAACAATTGCTCCCGTGTTATTTTGTGGTCTGTTGGAGGTATACATACATGTGTGTATGTAAATATGAATGTTAACCCACAGATCATTTCCATGTACATGCAAATGGCCGCTATCTATAAGGAGTCCAGTGCATGGATATAATACATATATAATGTGTGTGCTTACACAAATTAAAATGGTATTGATTAAATAAGAAACTAAAACAGCCTGAGTAGAGTTATGTATGTCCTGCCTTTGGACTCAAGCAAAAACTTCAGTCATGAAATTAACAGGTTTTACCCTTAATTACATGTATGGTAAATTTGATGAAAATTGGCTTTTTTGGATGAGGTTAAAATGTCAACAAAAATTACCAATGATGTACATCCACAACCAACATCTACAGATTCTAGAGAAGTAAAAGTGTGAATGTTGTTAGCATAAAAAGATGTATAATACACAGTATATAAAAGAAAATGTCCCTTAATTTTGGAAATCAATACATTTTGTATATCACAAAAACTTCCCTTAATTTTGGAAATCAATACATTTTGTATATCACAAAAACTTCCCTTAATTTTGGAAATCAATACATTTTGTATATCACAAAAACATTTCATGACTGAATTTTTATGTAGACAATGGTTTTGTCTTGGTGTGAATGTAACAGCATTGATGACACATGTGTAGGCCTACTTGTATATACACGTAATGATATAACCCATGTGTTCGGGCTGGCGAACATATTACAATCGCCATGTTTAATTTAATGCATGCTACATATACATGTACCTTAACACTAATTAGTATTCTAGAACATAGACAAGACCTTGACATACAAAAAGATAATATTGAGCCCATATAAGCCAATCAAATGACCAAAGTAAAGTAAAAGCAGAGCCCTACATAAAAGAGCAAAATGTCAAAGGAAACTGATAAAATAATATCCATGAATGAGTGAAATAATTCTCTAGACTAAAAGCAGTAAAACACAAATTATGAAACATAAAAACACAAAAATAAAATAATTCAGATTCAAAATCAACATTATATCCTCGACATCCTAAAGATTTATACTTTGGTATCCGAGATTTTTTATATTCATTACAACAAACCATTAAATATCTCAAGTACAACACACACGCGCACAGACAAACACACAGACAAACACAAACATACACACCTACATATACACACGCACACCTACATGTACACACACACCAACACACACACACACACACACACACACACACACCTACATGTACACACACACACCTACATGTACATACACAGTACACACACCACACACACCTACATGTACATACACACACCACACACACCTACATGTACACACAAACACCTACATGTACACACAGACACCAACACAGACACAGACACACACACACACACACACACACACCAACACACACACACACACACACACACAGACACACACACACACACAGAGACACAGAGTGGCAGATTGTTTAGAGCATTGCACTTTGAACCATGAAGTCTCTCACTTCCGGTCAGCACACGTTCTAGTCCCGCTGGAACCTAAGCTGATTTTTGTGAGACTGTTTGCCAGTTTATCCATGGAAGGCTGGTGGTCTCTTCCTGGGTACATTGTACCAGGGTTCTCTCCTCCACCATTAAAAACTGGCTGTCATCATAAAACTGAAAAGTTGTTAAGTATTCAATATCAAATCACACACATCTCTTATACACAGTAATTATGTTCATGTACCTACAATTTTATTTTGTAAAACTGAATTACTAAGAAATGCGTATAAGAATTCTGCATTAACTGCACATTTAAATATAAAATGCATAATCAAAAACCACTAGCACTAGACATTCAAAGACATACAGATATGCAAACTTTTTTATAAATTATATGCTTAAAACAGACACAAGGACAAAAATGAAAAAAAATAATTTAAAAACAAAAAAATTTACGAATGTTAAAGTACAAGATACTAGTATTATTAAATTTTGCTAAGCTAATCTATCAAAATGACAAAATCTATATTGGAATATGGTCTCCATTCATTTTCAACAATATTTCTTTCATTAACCCTTTCACCCCTGGATATTTGAGTAATATGCTCTTTTCTATTGTTTAAGACCAGTCTATTATAGTCAGTAGGGTTGAAAGGGTTAAACCAGGGACATATAATGTACATAAATATTACATATGTTTTATAATAAATGCCTAATGAAACAGACCTGGCCCATTTAACACCTTTGAACATACAGTGGACTTGTCTAATTCAATAGAAAAGGGTTTACCAATCAGACTGTAAGGGGTGAAAGGTTTGAATATGGATATTTTAAAATTATCAACAGTGACTCACTAGGAATTTTGAATAGTGTTTTACGCCACACTCAACAATTTTTCAGTTATTTGGTGGAGGAGAGAACCTAGTTTACCCAGGAAGAATCTATCAGCCTTTCTCAAGTAAACTGGCAAACTTTCTCATAAAATTCAGCTTCGGTTCCTGCAGGGCTTGAACCTGCACTGACCAGAAGTGAGAGACTTCATGATTCAAAGCACTTTTAGCTTTCACCACTTGGCCACGGAGGCCCTTCCTGGTCAGATATTTTAACTTTTAACTCGCCAACCCCTGAAAAACAATGGACTCCTCGGTAAATCAATGATTTAGGTCAGTCCAAATGTGTCTGGGTTAAAGAAAACTTCCTTTGCTTAGAGTTCAAAATAAGAAATGAAAGTCAAAGATCTCTCAGATAAGAATGAAAACTGTGCAAATCTCCTGAGTCTGGCCCTGTGTGAGAGAAGATGTGGCACTTTGAGGAAGAAACTTTAACTTATCATCCCCTGAAAAACAATGGACTCTTTTATAAATCAATGACTTAGACCAGTCCAAAGGTGTATTTAAGGGTGAATGAGTTAATGAATAACCATTACTCCAAAGCACTCACCAAACTCAATTAGCACTTTACCTAAATCTCCATATATAAGTGAAAAAAAACCTCAAGATACAGCTAATCCAAAAAACATTACTGGAGACAAACATGTCTACAACTAAAGGGAGGTAATCCACAATATTTATATAATGCAAGAACTTGATTCTTTACTCATGTACACTGATAATTAACAAGTGTGAAACCTCTCATCTCCACTACTCTACCTTCATCTGAAAGTGATTAAGATGTTGGTCAATGGTGTAGTATGTAGTGGTATGTTTGCCTCACAAAGATTTCAGGTTCAAGAGCCTGCCTGGCTCAGTCAGTAGTGTGCTTGACTCTTGATCATGGGGTCAAGAGTTCGAGTCCAGCCGGCGTCGGGTCGGATTCCTGTCCTTCAGATGAGACAGTAAACACAAAGGTCCCATGTCACAGTAGGTTTCGGCACACACTCAATGGCCACAAGTGCTGAGCATAGGCCAAACTTTGAAGCCCTTCACCGACATTGATGACTTTTCCATATGGTTCTTGAGTGGGATGTTGAACAACAATACAACCAACACAAATATCATGTTCAAAGCCAGAGCTGACCCAGCACTGTTTAAGACTGTGACTGTAACTGTGTAAGTTAGTCTGAGCTAGGCAGAATAAGTGAGTCTTTTGACCGTGACTTATATAACGGACACCTCCTACCACTATACGTGTTGCATAGTGATGAACCCTCGGTAAGGGCTCAACAATCAGACTTGTCCAGGACCAGTCCATTTTACAGTCGGATGAGTCTTACAATGTACTTGTATAGGACAGATTAAATTTCCAGACAACTCTTTCTGAAAAGTATTGAATTAAAAGAATAAAATTTCTATTGTAATATGAGACTTGTTGCACCATTTTTACCAGTTTATCAATGTATTTCTCATTCAATGAATCAGAGGCTTTATAGGCTTAAAATCTGTCACCACACACACACACATACACACACACACACACACACACACATATATATATATATATATATATATATATATATATATATATATATATATATATATATATATATCAAAAACCTTTACAAATTCACAGTTCTGAAGATACATGCACAGAAATGAAAATAATAACAGCCGAGATACAATGTATAAAGCAAACAAAATATTATAAAGCTACTTAAATAGATTTTGTCATTTTAAGATTATTTATGAAATTAGTAAAACCGACACTTCAACCATGAATTAGTCCATGTTTCACAAAAATTCAAGTGCACAGGTGTAATTTTTTAATATCTTCAATACATTAAGTATGGGCCAACAGACAATATACAAATAGGGCCTGGCAAACAATTAATATGTGAACAGTAAAACCTGCCATAACAGATACCTTTATTCTGCGGACACCCTCTATTGACAAGTGTTTGTCTAGGTCCCGATTTAAATTGCTATGTAAGACTACAAGCATCTCTTTTGAATAAACGGACACCTCCCGTACTTGGACAACGGACGTTATTGGTCCCAATAAGCATAATTTCTGTATTCTTAACCTTGAATTAGCAGGCAGTCTTCCTATGATCGACTTCCATTGCCACAGGCAATCTCTCACTAAGCTGTATGTCCCGCCCTCATCTTGAGAAACACTCTTACAATCTTTTATTTTGTGTTTTTGCTTGGTATTTATTTCTTTGCACTGAATCGCAACAGTTGAGTACAAGAACAATTGTGTTGATAATGTGTATGAATGTTTTAGCAGTCAATGGTCATCCCTCTTTCAATATGACACCTGTCTATAATGGACAATTTGATAAGTCCAGCAACTGTCTGTATATATATTTATGTCTTAAAAATTTAGGCAGGTGTCTTTTGAAAGTAATCTTTGCACCTGTAAGGAACTTCAGCTTGTCTAGTTACATTCAATCATTGAATGAACAAATGTCCGAGTATATTTATTGTCAATATGAATGTTGTTTGGGCACAGGAGCTGGAAACGCCTGGTCTTCGTACAAACACACATCTATAAATGTCTGTATGACGACTGGGCTTTTCCAGCTCTTGTGCTTTGGGTGACAGATAACACCCAAATGGCATCCAAATTGACACTACGTAAATGCACTTTGACAATTGTTCATTTGTTATGTTTACACATCATAATTTTCAAATAGAAAAACAAAATAATGGAATCGAATATACCGCATTAAATGTGATCAATCTCATTACGATGGAACGTTCAAGGTAGAACAGTAATGTATAGAGTTTTTCTGTATGAAATATCTTGGTGTGACACCATGTTATGAATGAAGCTAGATTGTTGTGCGAGGTCATAAGAAGAACTTCATTTATAGCGGATATGAGTGCTATCTATACTATATGTAGATTAAGACCGAGTCAACGAGAGACTGTCAAGTGAAATGTAAATACATGTACAGTCAAACCTGTTTTCAGCAGCCACTTAAGGGAAGTTAAAAACGTGGCTGCATAAGACAGGTGGCCTTTGGTTCCAGGTTCACAAGAAAATTGGTGTTCATTATGCAGTGTACATGTATATGACTACAGCATATTCATATACAAATACATTGTACGTGAGTTTGATGTTATGTCTTATGATGATCAAGTGTCAAAATCATGTACATTACAGTGCTGCCCAGCTAAGATGATCAGGTGTCAAAATCATGTACATTACAGTGCTGCCCAGCTAAGATGATCAGGTGTCAAAATCATGTACATTACAGTGCTGCCCAGCTAAGATGATCAGGTGTCAAAATCATGTACATTACAGTGCTGCCCAGCTAAGATGATCAGGTGTCAAAATCATGTACATTACAGTGCTGCCCAGCTAAGATGATCAGGTGTCAAAATCATGTACATTACAGTGCTGCCAAGCTAAGATGATCAGGTGTCAAAATCATGTACATTACAGTGCTGCCCAGCTAAGATGATCAGGTGTCAAAATCATGTAAATTACAGTGCTGCCCAGCTAAGATGATCAGGTGTCAAAATCATGTACATTACAGTGCTGCCCAGCTAACCTGTTCACAGGTTTTCTAAAAATGGATCATGCCATCAACCATCCTAAAAAATGGCTGCTGAAAACAGTGTGACCAAGCAGTTTGCCCTGTATATCACTGGCTGTTGGTCGCGTTAGACAGGTGGCTACAGGTTTAGGTATGTTTATATAGTGAAATTGACTGGGGGGGGGGGGAGACTGGCTGGCTGTTGAAGACACATGGCTGCTGAAAACAGGTGGCAATTAAGGCAGGTTTGACTGTATATGTATGTGAATGAATTTGATAAGGAGAAGGGCTCATTTTAAGATAATCTTGTAAATGGAAAACTTTGATTTGTGTAAGTTTTTATATAAATTTTTCTATAAATTAATCATGATAATGGTCAACTTCCTCCAGGCAAACTAGGTATATCAGTATTCAGTATAATGATTAAATCTGCTTGAAATTGACTTTTGCCCAGTCATGCAGACAGGAGAGGTATTTTCACATGAATTTATCCAACAGAAACTGAAACAATGTCGATACATCAGACCTGCATAGGGAAATATGTGGGGTGGTGAATATCAAAACATGGTGTAGCGGTGCTGAGGGTATTGGCCAGGATAGCTCAGTTGGTAAGAGCATCCTGCTAGAGTTAGAAAGGTCCTGGATTTGATTCCCGGTCTGGTCGCACATTTTCCCTGGCCTATTACAATGGTATGACTGGAAAAATAAAGCTACACGTACATGTACCCTCTGTAATGTTGTTCCTTCAGGGCTTTAAAGATACGCATACACCCCTGTGGTATCATTCATACTCACACAATTCGCAAATCAATAGAAAATATGATCTACTGTCATAGTTAGAGTGTGATCAAGTTAATTTTACATTTAAAATTGTTCCAAAATTTGGATTCTACATTTAAATCATACACTCCTAAATTCTGACAGTGGACTTTACCTATCTTTGAAATGGGTGAGTGCAAATGTGGATAAAGGGGTGGATATAAAACATATTGAAAATTAAGTATATGTTACACCTGTACACTTGAAAATGATCAACAAGACTAATTCAGTGAACCAACAGGTATGGTCATACTTACCTGTATTCTTCTCCATACCTGTGGGCACACACAGGTAAAATTATTTAATCAAGTAATCAGTGAAAGTAAGACCTTGTTCAGCCTCGCCAAGAAAAACTACATATACAATATATATTAAACATTCACAGGTAAAAAATCTAATACATACTTTACTATTATCATCATCATCATCATCATCATCATCATCTCATTTACAAATAAGTATGCTTCCAAGCATAAGTGTTGATCGTTACCATATTATATATATATATATATATATATATATATATATATTAGCATAAGAACACAAGATGACCTATTGTTAATATGATGCCTGTGCTGCCATTTTGTTTTGAGCATTAATCAATTAATTGTTGGAGTCTGGGACTACAAGATACCCCCAATGTCTTAAAATATACATGTATAATAAGATAGAAACATAAATATATATATATATATACTGGCCTTTATAGACAGGTGATCCTTATTTAGAGGTGACCACTATAGGAGGTTTTACTGTATTTATATATATACTAATGACCACCTTCCTTAGGCGACCACCTCGCATTTCAGACCATACATTTTCAGTCTCTTGATAAATAAGTAATGATTCTTTTATTCAGCTTAAAACAATATACATGCTTATAGCCGTTCCTTTACATATCAACAGTAAACAAGTACATGTAAATTTAAGAAAATGTTACAGACCAACATAATTATGCACAAAATGATAATAGTATTACAGCACATAACAGCAATAGTTTCAGTACTTATAGTAATATTGTATATAATAACATTAGTGCCAATAATCCCACATATACATATAAATGTATTTATAATTATATACATACACATAAATTATCTAATTTTTTTTTTTTTTTTTTTGTACCGATATTCTAAATTGGTTTTAGACTTTAAATTAATTTCATTTATTATTATAAATTTTATCACATATTATTTCATTTTATTTCATTTCCCAGAGACTCAGTTATAGTATAACTTAAGTTTAATATCTATGAATAGAAATAATGATAATAAATAAATCAATTAATTAAAATACAAATAAATTTAATAATAATCTAATTTGTATTCAGGAAGGATGACCCATGCTTAATAGAGATATTAATATATAATGCCAATTTCAGTTGCCTTGCACTACTAGAGATACTAAATAACTTGTACAACTTACTTATATTTGGCCAATGACAGTAATATTTAGAAAAATACCGTACCCTCAAGTCGTGATACAAAGGACAGACTAATAAAAAATGATACTCATCCTCGATGACACCCATATTACAGCAGTTACACAGTCTATCCTGTCTATCCATACCTACATATCTACCTCTTTCTATATTTAGATCATGCGCACTAATACGCAATCTTGTCAAAGACGAACGGAGAGATTTGGAATTTATATTATTTAGATATGTCTCCATAATCAATTCCATTTTAGTTTTAGCGTAAATTTGTAATTTTGTAGATGAGGTTAATTCTGTCCTCCATTTTTGTATTGCATTATCTAAAACATGACGCTTTAAAAATTCGTAATTAATATCAAAGTGATCTTGCATAATCCATATATCACCAAGCCCTACATTAAATAGATATGCCTTTACGTTACTAGCCCAATTCCGATTGTCATTTCTACCATTTACATTAATATTTTCACGTAATAAATTATATATATTATATAATAAAAATTATTTTTTATCTTTTATAATTTTCAACCAATATTTCAAAACCCTTAGAGAAGCTTTGACATTCAGGTAAACCCTACCTAGCTCGCCAACAACAGCAGCATTAGTTGCAGATTTATGCACACCTAAAATATATTTACAAAATTTTATATGTAACAGGGCTCGAATTTAGCACAAGCAAAGAAGCAAAATGCTCCTGAAATTTCAAAATTTGCTTCTCAAAATTTCTTATACAAGCAAATTTTTGCTTCCAGATTTTCTGTATATGAGAAAATCATTGTACTATTTTTTCCTACATATAAACAAATTCGCTTCTGACATTTTTTAAAAGAAGCAATTTTTTGCTCTTGAAAATATTTTTTAATTTCTATCCCTGATGTAAACGTTCTAAATTATCCTGATTACTGGTCAGGCCCCAGATTTCCGAACCATATAAAAGTATCAGACTTATCTTACTGTCAAAAGCATATGTGGACTCTTTAACAGGTAAGAAAGCTTCACTAAGTAAATTAAAAAGCCCGTATAGAGATTTTGAACCTTGTTCACCAATTCGTTTCAGAGTCTGTTTCCAAAAGACCATTGTAATTTAATAATAAACCAAGATAAATAAATCTATCAACAATCTGTAAATCAATATTATCATAAGTAAAACGCAAATTTTGCATCCTATGACACTTTCTGAACACCAGAACTTTTGACTTATTTATATTCACAGTGACACCAAAAAGAGAACAATACTCATATAATTTATTCAATAAACTTTGAAGAGCACCTGGAGACTTAGCAAAAATAACTGTATCGTCCGCATATAGCAAACTATTTATACGTAAATCATGTAAACAAAAAATATCACTTTCATCATCTAGTGATAAATATTGAAACAAATCGTTTATAAAAAACAAAAACAATATTGGAGACAATGGTTCTCCTTGCTTCACACCAGAATGCGAAATTATTTGATCACTTATCAGTGAGTCAAATCTAATTCTAGCTTTAACTTCTTCATACATTAATTTAACAATCTTAACAAATTTACTAGAAACCCCAGTATGTAACAATTTCACCCAAAGTTCACTTCTAGGTATTCTATCAAATGCTTTTTGAAAATCTATAAAAGCTGTATAAAGTTTTTCACCCCTATTCAAAACAGAAGACACTATAGAATTAAAAATAAAAATACAATCAACGGTTGACATATTTGACCTAAAACCGAATTGGTTTATACATAATTTCTCTTCTTCTTCGGCCCAGTTTGTTAATCTATCATTTAAAATAATTGAGAAAATTTTACTAAATATATTACTTATGGTTATCCCCCGAAAATCATTTAAACTCTCTGGGCCTCACTTAAGAGACCATCTCGTTTATCAGACCACTTTGAATCAGTCAATTAGGTGACTTAATTGACCTATCGCCAAATGTCTGACACATGGCTCTCTATGTGTTTTTTTTTTGTCATTTGATTGTGACATCATAATCAAACTAATGTCTGACGGGCCATTTGATTGTGACGTCATAATGGAAAAGTGTGCCAAAAGATGCTGTGTCGGGCGTTTGGCTATAGGTCAGTTGCATGGTTCCACTGTATATATTTGAGCTGAAACATCTGTTTGGATATTAGCGTATGAATAGTAAATGATTAGTACTAGCATACTGTTTTACAAAATAATCATTTGGAAAGGATATGCTTGGTATGGGAGAATTTCTCCTTAAAATCTCTGCTTCTGGTAGTACTAACCTTGTCAAAATTTTATTTTCTCATCAGCCTGGTGCTTAAATAATACTCAACAATCTTTGCTTTAATATCCCTATACTTACTCGAGAACACTAACGTGATTTAAAGAATTGAAGGAAATACATATATATCAGACATTTTGAAATAAAAACAAAAAAATTCTGGTCAACCGGACCAGTGAATAAAGGAATTTCACTGGTCAAAGAAAATTTTTTACTGGTCTGTATATATACACGATTGAAATAAAACGTAAAATTACTGATCATCTGGACCAGTTATCAGATATATTTCACCGGACTTTTGTAAAATTCAACGGTTTTTCTGGTAAGACCGGTGAATTTCAAAAACACTGGTATATAGATGTATATTCAAGCTCTAATCAAATAGCATTTTTTAATTTCTAAAAGTAGACACAAATACTCAAATCTTGATTTTTTGTATTCAAATTAACTCTAATATTTACATGTACATGTGTAGAATAAAATTTTGTACGAGGAACTACGTATTATTCATATTGCTGTTATGACTGTTGCCACAAACTCTCTGACCCTTCCCCGAAACTTATATGTACTACTATTCAGCTCTGTCTAAAATGGCACATTCTTTTCAAGTAGGTGAATTAGATGTATATATTTCAATTATACATGTATCTTATTAACTGAAAATGAAAATATAAGGAATGATCTTCATATCTTTCTCAATATTAAAAATTGTGGATTATCTCCCTTTAGTTGTAATACACGTTTGATATTAAAATCTAGTATTTAATTTTTTTGGTGTTTTGCCATATTTTACAATAAAATGTGAAAATTTCAAACCTTAAAAATTGAGAATTATACACCAGTAGTGTCTTGAGAGAAAAGATGTTGATAAACGGTCACTGCATCATCACATGAATGAAATATTCTTTTGTCTAATATTAAAAACCAGAAAACACTTAGTTGATTTTACCGGTAATAAATGAGGAACAAATAAAATTCTATCATGCATGTCTGGAATCACTTTCAGTCCTCTGGGTCTGAAGTCACCAAATTAATTACTCAATACTTAAGCTCAACTTACTTTTCATGATTTTAAGGTAAAACACGTAGAATTTATTCTGCAACTGGACCTGTTTGTATACTGATGGCATACAATTGTAAATAATGATAAAAAGAAATGCTCATTTGAAGAAAACTTCAGAAATATTAAAAAAAATTGTTTGAGTATGTATTCAAATTTTTAGCATTGTACTAAATGTATTTATTATTTTTTTTCTATAGGAAAAGTGTAAGGATTGCTATCCTAGAGCAACCCTTAATTAATTTATTGAAAAAAGCATAGAACAAAACTTAATCTGTGTTGAAACAAATTACTTATTGAAATTAGAATTTTGACATCACACTCACAGCAATTAAACTATAAAGTATGGTTCAAAGATTGATGGCTTGATATTAATTGCAGTTTCCATCTTTTACTATAAATACCTGTAGTGCCAAAACCATACCTGCCAACTTCCGAAAGTGAAAATGAGGGTCATCACCCTTATTTCCAAATGAAAATGAGGGTCATAGCGCGTAACGACGTATTTTTATTAAATTATTCTGAATAAAAAATGTTTCACATACTTTAATGCAACATTATTATTGTATACATACATGCAAAGATCAAAGTTTGAGAAATTAAATAAGATTTAGGTTTTACTAAAAACTAAAGTTGGAATCATATGAAAAAATTATATAAAAATCTATAAATTGTAATACAATTACAACATGTAGATTTATATGCTTCTAGAAATCCAGATGCAAAACTGAAAAGTTACTAATTGTCTCAAATTTATTTATTTGAAAATTATATATATTTTATCCATTTCAAGTAAGTATTTTATCATATGTAAATTGACATAAACATTTTTGTAAATTAATCATTTTATATAACTATCATTGGGACATTCATATATTTTTTTTAAATTTCCATAACTCAAATGAAAGTTGGGTTTGGTATCCCATCTATAATTTACTATTTCCGGAAGTAGCAAGTCCTAGCCAAAACAATGTTTATTCATCTCTCATTCTAGATCTACATGTGAGGTAAAGATTTTCCTGTTTTATTACAAATAAAGTAATGAATACAGTTTCTTATTTTTTTGTGGAATTGCACTGGAATGTAAGAATTTAGAATGGAAAAAAGGAAACAAAGTGGTAAAAAACATATCGCATGCTTGGTTTATTTAAGAGTTTTAGATGTAATTTTGGGTAGGGCCTAGTTTATTTGGATCTTAATCCCTGCCAGGTTATTTCCGGGTGATATTAGCAAAATCAGGGACCTGACGAGAGAATTGGCATTGCGGGTTATGGGCTGAAATTCTGGGTCAAACCCGCAGAAATCGGGTCACTTGGCAGGTATGGCCAACACTTTTCTATTTATATGTAACTGGAGGATCATTATCAATGTTATTGACAAATTCTAGTAATTTCGGCATCAGGTAATATCGGCACCAAGTAACAACGGCACTTGTACAAGTACAAATGTAACTTTGGCACTTAACTTTTCGGCATCAGGTATTTTTTGAATTTACAAAAATAAAGATTTAACACGTTTTTGAAGTGCCCAAAATATTGCATACAAGTGCCGGAATTACCAAGTACCTCATTGACAACTACTGACAACAGGTACATGTTGTACAAATGTACATGTAGGCCTACCTAACGCTCATACTGAAGAATTTTTATATACAATATATATGAACTAACATCCATAAAAATATGTATTGGAGATAGACTTTGTATAAGTGGAGTTTTCATTTTCTGGATGGGACTCCCCAGATTTTGACCCTAGGGTCCCAGAGACTCTCCAAAATTTTGCTCTACCAAGAATCCTGATATATATATATATATATATATATATATAGTAAATAATTAAAAAAATAAATGGTGCAGTTTAATAATACTTGCAGGTATCTCTTCAATAACTAAAGTGTTCCCTTTAAATAAAAACTGAACGCATTCAGTTGTTGGCACATGTTTAACTGCAATCAAATGACACAGTATTTAAATTTCAGTTACCCATCACGTGAAGCAACTACAATAACATGAGTACATGCGCGGGACGTTTGTTTGGCAAAACTATAAGCAACAGTCAATGACCCTGTCATTCCTCTATCCTTACGTTTTCACACAATAGACAATGTAACTCCAAACATAAAATGTGTTACTCAAAGATCTGACATTTTAAAGGTCAGATGCACTCGTTCATGGGCTCTGTCAGTTTATAAATGGTCTTTGGGTATAAACAATGGCAAGTGTCTCCCCAGGATTTATAGATCTAGACAAAGTTCTAGAGTTTATGCTGTAAGTGTAATATTAAATATAAAGACATGCGGACGTCTCGTGACCGGAGAGAAACCCATTTGTATCTGTATAAATTTACCGACTTGGACTGCTCTATCATATATTTAGAAAAGTTTAGCACAGACATCAGGACAATTGAAGTAACCACAGACCTATTACCACTTTTACGCTAACTTCATTAACTTAATACAAAATCAACATTGAAATGCATTTATTTATGCATTGTGATCTTGTTTACGATACACGTGATATATAGTGTTAGCCTAGAATAATACAATTTGCCTAAAAATTGGCGGTAAAATTATAATTTACCTCGTATTTTTTAGTTAATTCGGCAGCGGAAGCTAGCGATGACATCGATCGTAAAGCTTTCGACATGTTTATGTAAGTTCTTCTACCTTCGTTACTACTGAAGCCTTCTCTGTGCCATTGGCAAATGAACGAATGTAGGTCAGATCTTCGGATTTATAGTTTCATACATACAAAGCTAGCATTATTATTGTTTTTAACACGAAATATATGTAAAAATCAATACGCCTTTGTTTTCAGAGTCAAGAATATGATGGTGATATACGTAACTACGATACAATATACAAATTCAGTAAAATGAAAATTACGAAACTACGGATCTACTTTCATTTCATTAGGTTAGACTGACGAGTTCTGTCCAGGTGCATTGTACCATCTCCTGTTGAGAAAGTCCGAGGCTGACGGCCGCCAGATAAAATATTTTCGCTCTCAAGAAAATATGGCGGCCGCCAGATAAAATATTTTCACTCTCAAGAAAAATATTTTGGCAGGTGAGCTTAATACGTTTCCACATCGTAGTGAACACGCGCTCTTGATCTCGATCATAACCCTTTGATCATCACAAGTATTTGCTTCTGTGCTATAAACAGTCACTTGCCAAAAGTTTAAAGACATTAATATTTATTACTATATAATTCATATAAAACCACATTAAAATATTTTGAAGCCATTTCATATCGCATTTGAGGAGATTTTTGTTTTCCAGTAACATCGCTTATTTAGTAGTAATTTTTTAATTTGTAATTTCATAAATTTGACATTTTAAACCAAAAAGTAAATAAAATATTTTTACTGACCTCAAATAAGAAATTTACGTCACAAAAATTAAACTTTCTGTTCATATAGATAAACTTTTTAAATTCTAATTCAGAAAATTAACATCATATTAATATATATCGAGATTGTATTAAATTCTTAAAATTGTTTAACAGTGAAAATTCTATTTACAATGGGAAGAAATGGCTTCACATTATGTTTTTGAAAAATTGTGGTTTTATTTGAAATATACAGTAAAAGATGATAACGTCTGTAAACTTTTGGCAGGTCTCAGTAGATATTTGAATGACATCATGTACAGAATTTTTGTGTTTTTTTTTTTTTCTGAACGTTCATTCATTTAAACATCCAACAATTATGAAAAGAGGAAGGGTAGCTAGGCCTAGATCAGTAGTTGATAAAGATTTTAAAATGTTTAAATCATCGGTTTCCGCTGCCATTTTTAGCCCACCATCACGTGGGCTATTCAAATCGCCCTGCGTCCGTCCGTCCGTCTGACCTAAACAATTCTTGTTACTGCTATTTCTCAGAAAGTAGGCCTATTGAAGGGATCTCCTTGAACTTTGACATCAAGCTTCCCCTTGAGGTCTAGTTGTGCATATTGCATTTTCAGAGCGATCAGCATCCAATATGGCCGACAAAAGACCATCTTGGATTTTGACAAAAGGAAGTTTGTTACCGCTTCTTCTCAGAAAGGACTGAAGGGATCTCATCGAAATTTGACACAAAGGTTCCCCTTGGGGTCTAGTTGTGCATATTGCCGACAGGCAGCAATCATGGATTTTGACCACTATTTCTCAGAAAGGACTGATGGGATCTCGTTGACATCAAGTTTCCCTTAAGATCTAGCTGTGCATATTGCATTTTCAGGGAAATCGGAATCCAATATGGTCAGATCCACGGACAGTAATACCCGAAAACACAAATTTAAGATCCACTGACAGTGATACACGAAATCTAAAGTAATACATGAAAATACAAATATAAGATATAATGTAATACACGAAAACACAAATATATAAGTTCCACTGACAGTAATACACGAAAATACAAATATAAAATCTAAAGGAATACATGAAAATACAAATATAAAATCTAAAGTAATACATGAAAATACAAATATAAAATCTAAAGTAATACATGAAAATACAAATATAAAATCTAAAGTAATACATGAAAATACAAATATAAAATCTAAAGTAATACATGAAAATACAAATATAAAATCTAAAGTAATACATGAAAATACAAATATAAAATCTAAAGTAATACATGAAAATACAAATATAAAATCTAAAGTAATACATGAAAATACAAATATAAAATCTAAAGTAATACATGAAAATACAAATATAAGATCCACTGAAAGTAATACACGAAATCACAAATATAAGTTCTAAAGTAATACACAAAGAAATAAATGTAAGATCTACAGTAATACACGAAAATCCAAATACATTGTATAAGATCTAAAGTAATGAAAGAAAACAGAAATATAAGATTTAAAGTAATGAACGAAAACAGAAATATAAGATCTAAAGTAATGAACAAAAACAGAAAACAGAAATATAAGATCTAAACTAATGAACGAAAACAGAAATATAAGATTTATAGTAATGAACGAAAACAGAAATATAAGATCTAAAGTAATGAACGAAAACAGAAATACAAGATATAAAGTAATGAACAAAAACAGAAATATGAGATCTAAAGTAATGAACGAAAACAGAAATATGAGATCTAAAATAATGAACGAAAACAGAAATATGAGATCTAAAATAATGAATGAAAACAGAAATATGAGATTTAAAATAATGAACGAAAACGGAAATATGAGATCTAAAGTAATGAATGAAAACAGAAATATGAGATTTAAAATAATGAACGAAAACGGAAATATGAGATCTAAAGTAATGAATGAAAACAGAAATATGAGATTTAAAATACTGAACGAAAACGGAATATGAACGAAAACAGAAATATAAGATCTAAAGTAATAAACGAAAACAGAAATATAAGATCTAAAGTAATAAACGAAATCAGAAATATAAGATTTAAAGTAATGGACGAAAACAGAAATATAACATCTGAAGTAATGAACGAAAACAGAAATATAAGATCTAAAGTAATGAACAAAATCAGAAATATAACATTTAAAGTAATGAACGAAAACAGAAATATAAGATCTAATGTAATGAACGAAAACAGAAATATAAGATCTGAAGTAATGAACAAAAACAGAAATATAAGATTTAAAGTAATGAACGGAAACAGAAATATAAGATCTAAAGTAATGAACGAAAACAGAAATATAAGATTTAAAGTAATGAACGAAAACAAAAATATAAGATCTAAAGTAATGAACGAAAACAGAAATATAAGATTTAAAGTAATGAACGAAAACAAAAATATAAGATTTAAAGTAATGCACGAAAACGGAATATGAACGAAAACAGAAATATAAGATTTAAAGTAATGAACGAAAACAGAAATGTAAGATCTAAAGTAATGAATGAAAACAGAAATATAAGATCTGAAGTAATGAACGAAAACAGAAATATAAGATTTAAAGTAATGGACGAAAACAGAAATATAACATTTAAAGTAATGAACGGAAACAGAAATATAAGATCTAAAGTATGAACGAAATCAGAAATATAACATTTAAAGTAATGAACGGAAACAGAAATATAATATCTAATATAATGAACGAAAACAGAAATATAAGATTTGAAGTAATGAACGAAAACAGAAATATAAGATTTAAAGTAATGAACTGAAACAGAAATATAAGATCTAATATAATGAACGAAAACAGAAATATAAGATCTGAAGTAATGAACGAAAACAGAAATATAAGATTTAAAGTAATGAACGAAAACAGAAATATCAGATCTAAAGTAATGAACGAAAACAGAAATATCAGATTTAAAGTAATGAACGAAAACAGAAATATAAGATCTAAAGTAATGAACGAAAACAGAAATATAAGATTTAAAGTAATGAACGAAAACAGAAATATAAGATCTAAATTAATGAACGAAAACAGAAATATAAGATTTAAAGTAATGAACGAAAACAAAATATGAACGAAAACAGAAATATAAGATTTAAAGTAATGATCGAAAACAGAAATATAAGATCTAAATTAATGAACGGAAACAGAAATATGAGATCTAAAGTAATGAACGAAAACAGAAATATAAGATTTAAAGTAATGAACGAAAACAGAAAGCAGAAGTATAAGATCTAAACTTATGAGCGAAAACAGAAATATAAGATTTAAAGTAATGAACGAAAACAGAAATATAAGATTTAAAGTAATGAACGGAAGCAGAAATATAAGATCTGAAGTAATGAACGAAAACAAATATAAAATCTAAATTAATGAACGAAAACAGAAATATAAGATTTAAAGTAATGAACGAAAACAAAATATGAACGAAAACAGAAATATAAGATCTAAAGTAATGAACGAAAACAGAAATATAAGATCTAAAGTAATGAACGAAAACAGAAATATAAGATCTAAAGTAATGAACGATAATAGAAATATGAGATTTAAAATAATACACGAAAATCCAAATACATTATACGGTAAGATCTATAATAATACACGAAAACACCATATGAGATCTATAGAAATGCATGAAAATCTAGCAAGTCAAAATGGGTTATCCTTTAATTAAAGGATACAATGAGATGTATTTTTTAGTAAACAAAATATTTCATTCTGTGACAGCATGACAAATTCGAAATATATGTTACAATGTTGTAAAAAGTGTTTAATGATAGCTCAGATTACAAAGGTGTTTTCCCCTTTCCCCGTTGCCAGAATGTATATGGCTAACTATATGACAAAACCAAACAAGCAATTATTTATAATATTTTTAAACATGTTTAGTTTATACACCCATTGGAGCCTCTTTGTGATTTGGTGCGCACTACTTTATAGTCTTGAATGCGTTGGCTATTTAAATAATCCTGACGTATAATGTTGAATATCTTTATCTTATGTATACGTTTTTACTTCCTTTTATCATTACTATACACATATAAAAATACACTGACAACTACCACCACCACCACCACCACCATTTGCTACATCGTCTACGAGGCATAGTGTGCTGCTTCTGCTACTACTACAACATTTAGGGGGAATCCCCAACCTAATTATGTCAGAGAACCGGAAACCTATGGCAATGTAGTTATAGCACACAAAACGAAAGTTGATTTACTCCAAAACTGAGAAGATCAAGTTCGGTATAAATCAGAGGCGATCACACACAGTGAGTAACGAATTATTTCATTAACGTTTGTCCTTATCGACAACATTAGAGTAGTATCATAAAAAGAAAACATTACCCGAACGTATTCATACCCGTTGTCATTTTGATGGCCTACGGAACATACAAAATATCAACGGGCGTATAGTCGTTATTAATCATATAATTGATACATTTCACTACTTGGCAGCTTTATCAGACGACATGGCTACGTGAAGCCTTTGACATTCGTCCATTTGAGGCAGGAAAGATGCCTAGCGTGTGTTTTTGTCTTTATTGTGCAGTCCATATTTCTAATTACAACTTTTTAAGTGTCAATACACTTGTACAACTACAATCCGGCGAAGGTATCTAGCTGCACATCCTAAACCATTTACCCTCCATCTAGGCATACAACAATGTAGACAGGAGAGAAATACTCATCTCAGAAAATCTGGCACGATCGAACCAGGGACCTTGGTCAGGGGTTTCCCCGGGATTTTCAAATGAGGAGTCCATGGACTCCCACAACTACAAAATTAGGAGTCAATTTGGTAAATTAGGAGTCCATTTGTAGTGAACTTCAATTCGACCAGAATTAAACTGAATGTCAATTGTTAATTACAGACATCCCTTTAGGGAAACTATCAACAATACATGTAGAACATTTATATCTGATCATAATTAATTTAATTATGTGGGGAGAGTGAGTAGTTTTTTCCCGCACTCATATGTGAAACAAAACATCAGCGCCATTTTACCATCCTAATTTCCTGGTTTGTTCTTGAACCCTCAGAGTTCCCTTAATTCAATATATAATTACTGTATACATACATGTACTATAGATTAAAGGTTTGCAAGAAATCAAATAAAATATAGTTGTTTTAACTACATTTGAAATCTTATGGAAAATTTATATTAAAATCTATAAATTGTAATACAATTACATGTTTTTAGAAATATAGATGCAAAAACTGAAAAGTTACTAAATACATGTAGCCTACTATCTGAAGCCTCAAATTTATTTATTTGAAAATTATATCTATTTTATCCATTTCAAGTATTAAAGTACTTTATCATATGTAAGATTTACCGTAAACATTTGTGTAAATAAATCATTTTATATAACTATCATTATCACTTTCATTTTTATTTTTTAATTTCCATAATTCGAGCCGGCCTGGTCCAGTCGGTAGCGCGCTCGACTCTGGATCGTGAGGTCGTGAGTTCGAGTCCCGCCGGCGACAGGTTGGTTTCTTGTCTTTCGGATGAGACAGTAAAAACGGGATGTCCCGTGTCACAGTAGGTGTCGGCACGTTAAAGAACCCTCACTGCTCAATGGCCGTAAGTGCCAAGCATAGGCCAAAATTTGAAGCCTTTCACCGGCATTTGGTGACGTTTCCATGAGTGAAATATTCTTTATTGGGACGTTAAACAACAATAAACAAACAATAATTTCTATAATTCAAATGAAAGTCGGGTTTGGTATCCCTTCTATAATTTATATTTTCGGAAGTACCCATTAAGTGAGGAACAATGTTGTCTTGTTGATTCTAGATATACATTAGAATTTAGATGTAAAGTTTTTCCTGTTTTATTATAAATAAAATGATGAATTCAGTTTCTTGGTTTTCTTGTGAAATTGCACTAGAACATAAGAATTAAAAATTGACATAAAACGGAAGCAAACTGGTAGAAATAGGTCGCATGCTTGGTTTATCTACCCAAACGATCTCGAAAGACATAAAGTATTTAACGCGTCCACTAGGACGCAATAGATCTTATTTTAGGCGTCATTTAGGATTTTTACACATATTTTTTGCGTCAGGGAAAACCCTGGTTTGTTCTATACCCGGTCGTGTCAGATTTTCAGAGGTGAAATTTCATTTCCTGTCCGCACATCTCTATTCCTAGGTAGAAAAATACCTGCATTGTTTACAACATGGGCGCAGATATTTTGGACACCCAAAGTTGTTCATTAAATGAAAAGATTAGTTTTGCCATTAATAGGTGAAATTAAGGTGATAAAAAGATACATGGATATTTGTAGTACTTTGCAAATTATAGGGTTGATGGTTGGAAAATGTAAAGGGAGAGGTCAGATGATAATAGCTACTACGAATTATAAACAAGTGAAAATTCGAAGTAGAAATGCAACGGCAACCTATACTTATGATTGCATATTTTGTTATCAAAATATTGATCTTTCAGCACAGGGTATTGATTTGACCCAGATTTAGAAAATATGGGAGTGACATTGACATGAAGTTTTGTAAATTAGCAGTGAGGCCTCTAGGAATATATTTGGTGGCGTCTGTCCAGGAACAGGGTAAATGGTCTAGTATGTAAAGTTTGATTACCTTCGCCAGGTTGTACAAGTGTACTGGCACTTAATAAGCCATTGGAATTACGGACCACTCAAATAAGGACGTAACAAACACCACTCACTGTGAAACTGTGAAAGAGATTAGAAATTTAAATGAATGGGATCAGATGATTAACGTGCAGAATAAGATGGATATAAAATATATTTATATATCAGTCACAAGCTTCAGAAACGATCGCCTCGAGCATTATAACTTCTGTATTATGTTTATAATATTTATAATCACTGGGTTGTTGCCACTGCTGATGGACCGTTTGAGTCCCCGAGGGTATACATTAATCAAGTACCTGTGGGTTTTTTTTTTTTTTTTTTTTTTTTTTTTTTTTGGGGGGGGGGGTAACAGCTAATAATCTTATACTAATTAAAGTAATATTTCGCACTGATTCTTCTTCATGTGCCAGGTATGTTGCAGACATCGGCGATCATGGCCTTCCATTCCTCTCTGTTGTCAGTTCTCCTGATGAGTTCATTGTTGGGGGATTCTTTCCTCGTTGCGTAGCTATTCAGACTGTCTGTGTATTTTGTGCGTTGTCTTCCTCTGCTTTTGGTACCACAAATCTTTCCACACAATATTTGCTTTTCTATTCCATCAGCTCTGTTTGTGTGCCCAAAAAATTGTAGTTGTCTTTTTCTGATGGTTTTCAGTAGGGATCTTTTGTACCCGGCCATTTCCATTACTTCTTCGTTTGACTTCTTTTCAGTCCATGATATTCTCATAATTCTTCTGATATACCACATTTCTGCTGCTTCAAGTCTTCTTTCGATGTCTTTTGTCAGCGTCCAGCATTCACATCCGTACAGAAGGATGGACCATATGTAGGCTTTCAGAGTGTTGATTTTGGTGCTGAGTCTTATATTTCTGTTGGTAAAGATGGACTTCATCTTGGTGAATGTGTCTTTAGACAAAGCGATTCTCTTCTTTATTTCTGTGTCGCATCTGGCGTCTGGAGTTATTGTGAAGCCCAAGTATTTAAAGGTACAAACTTGTTTTATTCTTTCCCCTTTGCATAAAATGTTACATACAGGCATGTCTGAATGTTTTGAGATTACCATACACTCAGTCTTCTTTGCATTCAGTTGGAGTCCTTTGTTTTCACTTTCAATTGTGACTGTTGTAAGGATATTTTGTAGTTTTTCCCCCGAGTCAGCAATTAGCACTGTGTCATCCGCATATCTTAGATTGTTTATGTTGTGACCACCTACTTTGACACCTTCAAGCTGCTCTATGTTCCGTAGAATCATTTCGCTGTAGATATTGAAGAGGTCTGGAGAAAAAACGCAGCCCTGCCTCACTCCCCTACAGATCGGTCTGTACTCACTGTAGTCATTATCAACTCTTATTGCAACTTCTTGTTCCCAGTACAAGTTTCTGATCACTCTAAGATCTTTTCCATCACAGTTATGTCTTAGTAAAATGTCGAACAGATCGGAATGTCTTACTTTGTCAAATGCCTTAGAATAGTCAATGAAGCAGAGGTACAAGTCCTTTTGTACCTCAATCGCCCTTTCCATGAGGGTCCTCAGGGCAAAGATGGCATTTCTGGTACTTTTATTTGCCATAAATCAAAATTGGGTTTCAGATATCTCAGGTAGGATTTTATTTCTCATTCTGTTCATCAGCACTCGTAGCATGCCTTTTGTGAGGTGGCTCATAAGACTTATTGTGCGGTGCTGATCGCATTCTTTTTGGGTAGTGCAATGTACACCGACTTTTTGAGGTCTGTTGGAATTTCACCTGTAGCATGGATAGTGTTGAGAAGTTTTGTTACTTCTTTGATTCCAAATTCGCCTAGAGCGGTTAGCATTTCGGATGGAATGTCATCGGATCCTGCGGCCTTGCCCTTTTTCATCTTTTTGAGGGCCTTTTGAACCTCCTCCTCAAGAATATGGGGGCCTTCATCTTCATTACTGATGACAGGTGGTGGGCCTCTGTCATCATGATACAACTCTGTGATGTATTCTGACCACCTGTTGAGGATGTCCTCCTTTTCCATAAGAATGTCTCCATCTCTTGATCGTAGGCACCCTGTTTTTGCTGACACGTTTTTCCCTGTGACCTCTTTTATCTTTTGGTGCAGAGTTTTGCTATTTATCCTGGTGTTGGCTTCAATTTCCTCACACTGTGTGTTAATCCAATTTTCCTTTGCATCATTGCACCTCTTTTTCACTTGTTTGTCTAGTTCTCTGTATTTCTTTTCGTCTGCTTTTGCTTTTCGTCTCTCTTCCATTAGGCCTAGAATTTCTGGGGTCATCCATTTTTTGTCTTCCTTTCGTTTTGTGACAGGAATGTGTTCTTTTGCAGATTCTAACATGCTCTTTTTCATCATCTGCCACCTTTCTTCTGCAGTGGTCAATTGCTCTAGTGCACTGAATTTGTTTTTGACACTGATGCTATACTTATTCATCATTTCATCGCTTTCTAATATGTTGATTTGTAGCTTTGGTGCTGTTTTTGCTCTCTTTAGTCGTTTTAGCTTAAGCTTCATTGTACCAATCACAGGCACATGGTCACTGCCACAATCTGCTCCAGGCATGGATTTGCATGACGTTATCGAGTTTCGAAAGCGTTCCTGAATTAGTATAAAGTCGATCTGATTTCGAATTCTATCTCCTGGGCTTTTCCATGTCCAACATCTTGGATGATTTCTGAACCAGGTGTTCATTACTGTATTGTGTTCTTTGCAAAATTCAATGAGTCTGTCTCCCCTCTCATTTTTCTGTCCTATTCCAAATGGTCCTACAATAGTTTCTGTTCTTTCACTCCCGACCTTTGAATTGAAGTCTCCCATTATAATCTTAATGTCCTGTGACTTCAGTTGTTTCATTGCTTTCTTGACCGTTTCGTAGAAGATTTCAACTTCTTCTTCGTCTTTGTCTGCAGTTGGTGCATATATTTGTATGAGGCCAATGTCAAAAGGTTTACCTTGGAGTTTAACAATGATGGCCCTGTCGCTGACAGTCCAGAAACCCTTGACGGCTTTAGAGGTTTCTGGGTCGAGTATCACACCAACTCCTCTGTAGTGATGTTCTCCTCCTGAGTAGAGAATTTTGTAGCCGTCTGATGTTATACAGCCCGCTCATTTCAGAGAGTCCGAGTATGTTGAGCTTCATCCTTTTCATTTCTTGTTTCATATTTTCCAATTTTCCTTTCTGTAGCATTGTTTGCACATTCCACGTTCCTATTTTCAGTTGTTGGCGGTTGCGGACAGTCGCTTGATGACGATCGGGTGACACCTGTCGCACATGATCCTCCCTACCGATCGAGGAGTTTCCAGTTGAGCTCGAAACCCCCTTCACGCTGTTGTCTGACTTAATTTTGGTTTTTCTTGCCATGATTTTCTTTGCAAAGATATACCTATAGTAGGTTGCAATTACTTTCTATAGGGGCAGTGCTCCTACCGAGCGGGTTGTCTTAGCCATTGTACTAAAAAGTATCATCTGCCTAACACATTGAAAAGCTGACCAGTTCCCAAACTATTTGGCTGCTTAACTGATCATCCATCACCTGCCTGCCGTGACTTCACATACATTCGCACTGATAACACCATTTAAATTCTAAATTCTTGAAAAGCTAAGACAATCATATTCTTACAACAGTTACTCTAAGACGAATGATTTTTTTTATATAAATTCAGATTTAAAATTTGGCATTGTATAATACCACTTTCTATTTAGAAAATATGCAGCTTTTATTAACTGGAGCTCAACTGGTCTGAAACGATCATCTTGAGCATTATAACTTTGGTATTATGTTTATAGTATTTAATATGGATAAATGTAATTCATAAAATATATTGAATATCTTTATGTATCTTTAAAGATCCATGAAGATGTTTGCTTTATAATATACAATGTATTTATTTATAAACATTTGTTGCCATGTATAACCATTGCTGTCTTGTACAGTAAATGCTAGTTCGCGTCTTTAAGTAGTATTGCCAATACCGAAGCTATAGTTTCACAAGAGTGTACAATACGTCAATTAGTTTTGAGTTATAGCGCTATTTATACAGAATTGACCATATGTTATTGAATGACCCCTTAAATATGCAGCATTGAGAAGAACACTCACATTTCGTTTCAAGAAATCATTGTTTGAAAGCAGCAACTATTTGAAAACTTCTATTTTATACCACTCGTAGACGTACATATCATTTCTTCTGAATACACCTGAACAGTATGATCGCTTGGATAAGAATTTCAATTAAGTTAAAACCGTGATTTCAAGAATGCATAAGTATGTCTGAATAGGTGAACACGTTAAACAAAGTATTTGCGAAATAATAGGTGATTTACAACATTATAACGAAAGATAAAATAGTTTGGAAAACATGGATATTTTATCAAAATACCAACTCCTTTCAGTACATGTCAGGGGATGCTTACTCCTCCATGGCACCTGAGCCCACCTCTTGGTTTCCAGAGGTCCGTGTTTGTCCATTTTTACCGGATTTGTATCTATGTCCTGGACATTCCATTGATTTAAACTTTGGTATCTGAAATTTTTTATATATTTTTTTATTTCAGTTCAACTGCTTTTGAAACAGGAGAGACCAATGGGATCTGTAGATAATCAGTGTTCAATATGTTGGGAAACTTATCATACTCCGAAACTTCTTCCTTGTAAACACACATTTTGTAAAAAATGCATCAATGCATACCATAAAGACAAAGAAGAATATTTTAATTGTCCGCTATGCCGGACGCCACTCGCCATTCCGGATGCAGGCGTGTCGGGATTCCTTGATAATTACTTCGCTGATGATATTTTACCTGAGAATGTTTGTGATGAATGCTGGGCAGAGGATGAAATAAAAGACTGCAAAGAGTGCTTAAAGTATCTTTGCATTTTTTGTAAAAATTCACATACATGTAGCCCACTATCCCGAGAACGTCGACCATTTTTCTTTGATGACTTTCTTTCAGAATCCTTCGATTTCGATTGGTCTTCTTCAACGAGTTCTGTAAGCGATTTTTCTCGTGATTATGAAAGTATTTCTAGTGTTCAGAACCTGGCTCCATTTACATTTTACAAATTGAAAGTGGAATCAACTGTTGTTGAAAACATTGTAAACGATGGATGCATATCATCTATGTTTAGGATATCTGACAATGAAGTCGGTGCCATCCTTTTTGGTTTGAACATTATTAAGCGGTATGACATTGACGGGAGTTTGAAAGATCACGTGTTTTTGCAACGTACCTCGACAGAGTTTGACTGCTGTGGCGGTGAGAACATTCTTGTTGTTGAGGAAAATGATGGTAGTATCAAAATGCTAAGAAATAGAAATGTGTTCGTGATATGTGAAACCGAAGTCACTCGCCCACTGAAAATTGCAGCATTTACCGATGGGAGAGTCGTGGTTGTTGGATTAAATAATTCAAATAAACTCATAACCTGCGTTTACGACAAGGAATTTAATTTGGCAAATACATTTCCTTTGATCAATAATTTCCATCCACAATTTCTTGCCCTTAATTCAAAATTCGATTACGTATGCCTGAGTTTTACGGAAATAAATCGTATAGAAATATATGATTTGTGTGGAAACTTTATCGGAGATTATGAAGGGAAACTTTTGAATGATGCCACATCCGAATCTGAGTTTAGACCACTTGGCATATGCTGTGATAATGAAGGAAATGTAATTGTGGTTGATGGGGAATCGAGTAACATGCACGTGTTAACAAGTTCCGGTTCATTAAAAGGTGTAATGACACTAGATGATACTGATTACTTTGGTCATCCCTACAGTATCTATATCGATATAAACAACAAGATATGGGTTGGTGATAGCCAGACATGTATGATATGGATGTGTGAAATTGAGTCGTACACAAATGTTTTCTCTAAATCACGTTTTGAACAAAATATACGGGTGGATAGTGATAATATTGGACTTCCATTGACATAGTCACAGCAAAAGTAAGAAGCTTAAAAGTATGGAATAACTGAAAGATTTAACTATCCCAATAATTCTGAAATTCATTTTATGTGTCACTTTTAAAACAAAACTTAACCTTTTTTGTATAAAACAATTTAAAGCATTTGTGAAGAGATGAATAAGTAAACTGGAAATAAAAATATTATATCTACCCGAACTCCAGACAGTTGTGAAGAAATAATTTCAGATTTTAATGGGAAATTGTTGACTGTTTATCTGTGAAACAAAAATGATTGTATTACTTGGAGGTGCATTTAAATTTTTAGTTGAGTTTCCTAAAAGTTATCCTCTAAGAGTACATAATAGAGAGAGAGAGAGAGAGAGTGTGTGTGTGTGCGTGAAAATTTTCTGTATGATAAAAAAATGAATGTACCTGTAAAAATGAAATAAGATTTTGAATGACTGTACGTCTGAATACACACACACACACACACAGACGCACGCACACACACACACACACACACACACACACACACACACACACACACACACACACACATATATATATATATATATATATATATATATATATATATATATATATATGGCTCCTGCAGAATTCTGTTTTGTGTCAGGTAAATTGACATCTTTGTGCATTGGTTTAATATCTGGCTTAGCGGTAGAATAATCGATTCGCAGTTCGGCACGTTAAAGAACCCTTACTGCTAAAAAATTAAAACCCTTTACTGGCATTTGGTAACGGCTCCATATGAGTGAAAATTCTTGAGTTGGATGTTAAATAACAATGCAATGGTTTAATATCATAAATATTATAAACATAATACCAAAGTTTAAGTTTCGTAAATGGGGTTAAACAATTGCTCAATATAATAATTTCTAGACTTTATCAGTTGAGCTCCAATTAAAATAAATGTATATTTTCGAAAGAGAGAGTGGTATCACACAAGGTCGAACATAAATATAAAAGTAAAAGTCTATGGCCAAACCTTTGAAATATAACCACCGTGCAATATAATATGGTTTATATAGGTATCTCTTATGTATTATATTTGGTATGTTAATAAAGTTATATTGATTTCTTTGAGTGTTTCCTTAACCCTTTGATACTTAGGATAGAGTGATTTATCTTGTGCGTCTAAGAAAAATACAGGTAACAACAAAACCAAAAAGAAAAAATAGAAAGAAAAGAACAACAAAAAATTAAAAGCAAGACTAATGCAACCAAATTAAACAACAAAAACATCAACAGCAAAATTAACAGTGATTTACGATGCTAAATATTTTCGATGATTACCTCTATTCTATTACAGTTTTGAAATATATTCTTTCTGTTTTGCCTTCCGCATGTAGACTGGCAAACTTTCTCAGTACAGTTTCCAGAGGGTCTCGACCAGAAGTGAGAGACTTTATGATTGAAAGTGAGATGCTCTAACCATTCACTCTTGGGTGCTCCTTTTTATTTTAATAAAATGATTAACGCTTTATATGTAAAGTTATGTCAATAAACATCGTATTATGGGCACCTGATTTCATTTTTGATATTTTATACATGATAAATGAAAATGTTGCGAAAAGTTGCGATTTCCAAATGATTCTGGAATTTTAAATGGAAATGAATCAAATCAAACCAGAAATGAATTCACAGAGAGAGAGAGAGAGAGAGAGAGAGAGAGAGAGAGAGAGAGAGAGAGAGAGAGAGAGAGAGAGAGAGAGAGAGGGACTTTAGGACTACCTAGCGTTCAAGATATGTGCAAGAGATTGAATATTTGTGGTTTTAAATGCGACGTGGTGTCATAAGCAATGTGGTCTTGATGGAGGTTCCACCGAATTATATACAGGAACATCAATGACTCCCATCATTATCATCATTTACAATTGTCTTGATTTACATGTACGATGTACAATGCTGAAGTTTTCTTGTTAATGACATTTAAACACCATTTGTTTTATTACAAGACGTGTTAGTTTGTCACGCTTCCCTGTCGATATACGTGGTAGTGTGTTTAATACAAGTTATTTCAAATGTAAATAGTGAACTTGATGTCAACCGTTGAAAACACTTTCAATGTTTACTCCCCATAATAGTATCTTTATAAAACATGTACCGTGCATTCCTCTAAAGTGCATGACCACAGTGTCTGAAACAATTAACAGGGGTCTGTTATAACGATCAATGATGATTCATGCACACCAGGTCCTTCAAATATCCTAGATAAACTGATGGATCTTCATTAGAACTGTAAGAAATAATGTCACAAAAGCAAACTTTTTATATATCTATAGTTTGGTATACTCTAAATTTTATAAACTAATATAACAACTTAATTTTGCATGGAAGTAGTACATTTTCCTTCGTTTCAGGAATTTCTTTCTGCAATTAATAGGAATTCTTGTTTTAGCCCAAGAAATTAAAAATAGTATTTAACATAAAAGTTTGAATTTGTTTATGAGCTCTTATGCAATAAACATGAATATATAATTAGTAGAAAATAAGTAGAAAGTACTGTTTTTATAACTCTTGATATTTACAGTTATCAAATAATTGATTAAATGAACAAACAATGATATGGTCTAAGATAATGAAATGTAAAAATGAAGAATCGAAAATCAAGAAATTTAAATGGTCTCAGAATGACGAAAACATAATATATATACAGCTTCTGAAATTAGTCTTGCAGACAGACAGACAGACAGACAGACAGACAGACAGACAGACAGACAGACAGACAGACAGACAGACAGACAGACAGACAGACATACATACAGACAGACATACATACATACATACATACATACATACATACATACATACATACCATATACATTTATACATTACTTCATTAGCATTCAACAATTGTGACAGGTAGTTATAAGTGATATTGTGAGTTCATGCATTGAGGATTTTAAAATTTCCAGATATCAGATTACCAATTGTATACCTTGACAAATGAGCTTACAGAGCTTGTTGATAAATTGATAAACCCGTATTGATCTTCAGTGGAAATTCCCGAGCAATTCAACATAGGAAGTTACAAACCGAAAGTAGCTCGAAAGAAAAATCGCCACTTAAATGTATACTTAGCAGTTACCTGTTAATAGGTAGGTATAATTTGAAAACTCATACATTATAATTGTGAATTAGTACATTTGTTACATATCGCCTTTATGTTAATTCTGAACTTTGTTCAACACAGAAAAAAGACCAATGTCATAGTAGGTGTCGGGACGTTAAAGAATCCTCACTGACCAATGTCCGTAAGTGCCGTGCATGCGAGCATAGGCCAAACTCTGAAGCCCTTAACCGGCATTAGATGACGTTTCCTTTTGAGTGAAATAATTTTGAGTGGGACTTTAAATAACTATGCAACAACATCATCAACAACAAAAATTTGTTCAACTCAATAGTAATTATGTGTTTTTGTTGACTTCAAGAGTAATACGGTCAATCAAGGGAACAGGCAAAAGTAGCCATTATAGACAGATGATTGTTTGATATCTATAGGGAGACGTTCTTTATACATAGGTGGCCTGCAAGCTTGACTATAAATATTTTGGCTTTAACTAAAGCAATTCACGTTAGGGTGTCAACCGTGTCTTACTAGGATCCAGTGTTATCGTCCATATCAGCACAGGAAACTATATCAGCAATGCGTTTTGAACACAATACTATACAATACACACACACATACACACACACACACACACACACACACACACACACACACACACACACACACACACACACACACACACACACACACTCCGAACTAATATTAAAAGGGTCCACTGGAATACACAATAAATTCCAATTTGTATGTTATATTGATGCGCACTATTTTGGTATAAATCCCAATATAACAGATGTGGTCTGCTCTCCACTAACGATATATATATATATATATATATATATATATATATATATATATATATATATATATATATATATATATATATATATATATATATATATATATATATAAAACGCCGAAATGAACTCAACTGGTTTCATTTATTATCATCAGGGAGATTTTCAATATAGGTGACGTTACATTTTACACAGTTTAATAATGACGTCATATGAGTATTGTTCATGAAAAAATGCGCAGCTAAGTACGACGTCATCTGTTTTATTGTTAAAGAAATTAACGGGAGACTATATATATATATATATATATATATATATATATATATATATATATATATATATATATATATATATATAAATATATATATATATATAAATATATATATATAGTGGAAGATTACATAACATTTAATAGAGGTTTATATCTTTATATCATTCTTTTGCTTCAAGTTCCTTCTCTACAGTTTTTTTATTAAATTTGTAAAGTGGAAATACTTTGAAATTAGGTTTTTTATTGGCTGCACAGCGAGTAATGTGCTCACTGACGGTGATGCACTGGTATTTGGGCTCCGGAATTTGTTGCCTGTGCACTGTCATTCGGTGGCATAAAGTATCTCCCGTCTGACCAATGTAATTTTCTTCACATCTACAGCAAGTGATAAAGTATATTAAGTTCGAACTTTATATATCATTTATGAACAAGCGTTTTAGTGAGCCTGTATCCATCACAGCATAAGCATTTGAATTTGAAACAAAATTTGTTTAGATTTGTGTATATGTATTTCCAAAGTTACATGCCTTGAACCTGTGTCTAAAACATTTATCGACACATACCATAACTGCCAAAACATATGTCAACTGCTATACCTTCCTACTATGCTCAACATATATTAAGCCACCCTTATTGGAACCTCATTTTTGAATCAATGGATATGAAAGTAACAACAATATAAGGGTACAGAGGAACCGACATATAAAATGTATAAAATATTTGGCATCAGTTTGTTGAATGGCTATTTAAGGCCAAGTAAAAAATATTTCTGGTTCTCAGACACCACCGCGCGCAAAAAGAAATCATAATATTCTTATTTCATAAAAAAAATCACCGCTGCGCAGAAGGTAAAAATGTCAGTCATTTCAAAAGGCTTAAGTCTTAAAAATTATTCATTCCCATCTATTTGTAGTTCAAAATGCATTTCTAAAACCCAATTAGAAACTAAAGTAATTATTTCATTAACAATTCAACATGTAAATCTTTACCCCATGCCCGAAAATATCACAGAACACACTGTGTATTTTCTGCTGTCGAATGCAGTTTATGGAGGAAGTGGAAGTTGAGTTCTGAAAGAAAGAACCGATACCGACCGGAACTGAATTGATGATACATATAAAACTATATAGTGTATAAAAGTTTTAAAATCTGAATTAAATGTTGGTGAATGATAAAAGTAAAATTAGTTACTTTAGATAAAAGTTTGAATAAAATACATAAAAATGGATTGCTATTTTTTTCAAAATGAAACTGTTGGAATTTGCATTGATTTGTAGACACATAGTACATGTAGCTATATTCTGCACAACTTTGTTGTTTTAAAACCAAGTGAACAAGACAATCACACATTTTTCGTTACAATTTATTGAAGGTCTCAATAAAAGACATTTTTTGTTACATATAGTCTTCTTATTTTCTTGTCTTCAAGGAATATAAACAATAATTTGGAAAGGAAAAAAATATATACCTACCTTGCCCACTTTGGAAAGCTAGTTGTCTGAGAACCAGAATATTTTTTTACATGGTTTGATAAAATTTTTTTTTCATTTTTCAATATGGGTCCCATTTATCAACTGACATGCACTCGAATGGCTTTAGACTTTTTTTCATTTAAATTTGGCGGTTGACTCCCGTCGGTTTGACCATAAATCAGGGGATTCCTTCTCTATGGCACCTGATCTCACATCTGGATATTCAGAGATCACTGATTGTCCAATGTTTACCAGATGTGTATGTTGTTTTCTTCAAACTCTTGAATATCAATACGTTGATATAAGTTTTTATACCTAAAAACGCATTTTGCACTTGTTAAAGAAACTTATGAGTAAATCTAGTTCCCGATAGGATTCTTAGTTTCCCGTAGGACTGATTAACTCCGCAATGTTTATTAAGCGATTTAAATTACCACAAAATTTGATTTAGAATGTTCCCTTAGAAACAAGAATAAATAAAATGTTCATAGGAAATTTAATGTACTACAGAAGGATTGATGTTCAAATACATGTGACTAGGAAGATCAGGATCCGGAGTCACCAAATGTACTCAGTATTCACGCTGAACTAATTTTTCATTTTTTGAAGGTAAAAACACGCATAATGTATTCTGCAACTGACCTGTTTGTATATTGACGGTGTACCGTTGTAAATATTATAAACATAATACCAAAGTTATATTGCTCAATACAAACGACATCAGTTGAGCACCCAATTTTAAATATATTTTCTAAAGGGAAAGTGGTATAATGCAAGGCCAAATAATAAATCTAAATGCATAGCCAAATCCGTGCAACGGTAACTACTGTACAAACGATAACTACTGTAACGTTAAAGGAATTTAGAATTTAAATAGTTTTGTCAATGCGAAATATTAATTTAGTATAAGAATACTAACTGGTACCGAAAAACCAGGTTCTAGGTTTATTTATATCCTCGGGGTCTCAAACGGTGCACCAGCAGTGGCAATGGCCTAGTGGTTACAATTATTTTAAACATAATACCAAAGTTATAATGCTCAAAACGTACATGTCAATTAGACTTCATCAGTTGAGCTCCCAATTTAAAATAAATTTTGTAAATAATGATAAAAATTATTATTCATTTGAAGAAAACAAAAATATAAAAATTACATGTATTTGAGTTCGTATTCACAATTACACCAAACGTTTTATAAACGATTATAATTATATTCAAAATAATGAAATAAAAGTTGAGCTTCAGTATCGGGTACATTTGGTGTCTTCGGGCATTGAATACCAGTATTTATAATTTTATTCTTGTTTTATCATTTACATTATCATTCTGTTTTCAGATGTTATGTCGGAATCTGAGTGTGCGATTTGCCTGGACAATTACCTGGAACCAAGATTCCTGTCATGCCAACATACCTTTTGTACTACATGCTTAAATGACTGTATCGAAAAAGAAGAAATCCATTCGAAAATAGCGTGTCCCATATGTCAACAAGAAACCGAACTTCCCCAAAATGAGGTTACATATTTATTTGAAAACTACTTTGTTCCCTTGCGAGAATCTTCGGAACCTGATTTTATGTTTTGCGAGTTTTGTTTTAAAGAAGCGGACGTGTCAACATGTCTACATTGTGAAACAAAACTCTGTTGTGAATGCCATACATCACACAAGCTCGCGATCAGATTATCCGAGGATACTTACCCTGGTGGTGAATGTGATGATCCAGACGCAGACATAACAGATGACGCACATATACCTTTTCATTTATTGCTTTGCTCACCTATAAGAACTAAATTCAACGCCTGTCTTATTTCAAACTTTTCCGTCAAATCGATGATAAATGTCATTGGCGAAGACGATAAGAATTTAGTTCACTGTATTTGCCTACTAGAAGACAGATGTCTTGCTTTAGCAAATTTAACTGGTGAAGTGATGGCCTACGGCATGGACGGTGAAGAAATGAACAGAGATTTTATCCAAGGCGACATTTCCTCCATTACAAAATGCAAAGATGGGTCATTTTATTTAACAGCATTTAGAGGCCGTGCCGTTCTATTAGCCGATGGACTTAATATTTCTATTCTTATGAAAACTAAAAACTACAATCCAACCGGCATTGCTTCGTTTCAGGACAAAAGATTTGTTGTCAGCCTCTTCCATACTGAAGTTGAGACGTTGGACACCGTGGGAAAGGAAAGAATGATACAGGAACATGGTGCCGTACAGATATGTGATTGCAATGGGGAAATACTGCATCAAATAACGATGGACGGGAGTGAATACATTTTCAAAAAACCCTATCACGTGGCGGTAAGTCCCCAGGATAACTCTATAGTATGTGTGAGTGACACTGACAGGGGCTGTGTGTTTTTCTTCAATGATAGTGGATCGCTATTGACTACGTATACAGGACACAAATCTCCGATTTTCTTTGAACAAAGTTCATTTTCTCCCATGGGAATAGCTTTTGATTCAGAAGGAAGATTAATAGTGGCAGATGTACATGATGGGATTCTACACATACTTCATTCAAATGGGAACATTTTAGGGTTTATAGCTACACGAAATCCATCTTCCTTTGGCAATCCATTTTCACTTGCTGTCGATAAGGAAGACAATGTATGGCTCGGCGATAGAAAAGACGGAAAGATTAGAGTTTTTGAAGTTACTAGCTATGAAAACTATTTAAAATTGAAGTAACAAAATTGAAAGATGAAATGTGAAATTGGGACAAACTCTGAATTAAAATCTTCCAGTAAAGAGAAAAACAATTAACAATATGTATATGGACACATGTTACGTTGATAAATTCAGCCCTGGTTATTTTCGCACTTTCACAACAGAGAACCTATTCACTCCATCTTAAATGCTCCCAATATCACCATAGTTTCATGGATGGCATGTATGTTCAGAGTTCAGTTATTTAGCTTTTAACATTTCGCTTTCATTTTAAAATCGCTTCCTCATCTAAGGAAAGAAATAGCGAAAATGTAATGCTTGGTAATGTAATATAATTATCATATTTAAGGTTCATAGGAACTAAGTTATTGACAAAAGGGTTTCAAAAGCGCATTTGATTGCAATGTTCTGCAAATTGTATGGTTGGTATAATAGTCTTTGCGATTACTATTAACTCATTGAATGAAATGTTGAGTTGCTTGTTCGTTAGCGGTTGTTGAGATGTGTATATCAATTGTGACAAGGGTTCGTTCTCACTTATTTTATTTTGGGTTGACTTTGGAGTCGTGGCGGATGTGACAGGTCAACAGGGAATACTTATTTTACTCCTCCTGATCCTGATCCCACCTCTAGGTTTTCAGAGGTCCGCGTATGCCCATTTTTTATTTACAAGAATATATATATATATATATATATATATATATATATATATATATATATATATATATATATATATATATATATATATCCTGGACATCTTGAAGATTTTACTTTAGTTTATGATATTTTTATAGCAAAGAGGAGACAGATCTTGCACATCAAAGCAGTGAATTACTAGATAAAAACCAAAGAGGAGACATATCTTGCACATCAAAGCAGTGAATTACTAGATAAAAACCTAATGTCCGAGATAATATTGATGAAAGATGCAAACCATAATTATAATATTGTTTTCATGATTATTGCACCATATTCATTCATAATTATTTGATTAATATCAATGTAAGTCTTTTATCTAATGGGAACCAAGTTAACAATAAATTTACTTCCCTCGCCCAGACTTTGCCACGATTGTGATGGAAATATGCAAATTACCATACTCAGTTATGCAATTGATAACATAAATACATAAAATTTTACAAAAATGTGATATCACAATAATGTATTCCCCATTATCATAGTAGCTAATTTTCTATATATTGATAATCTTCATATCTAGTTTCATGTTTGTTGAATTCACTTTCCTTTGCATTGTGTTTTTATCACACTGATATACGATATCATATTGTTCCTATAGAAATGCTTCATATTATTCAAATGATGTAATTAATGTTATTAATTTCGTTATGTTACAGGGGCATTAGATTTCTTTACAAATTGAATACCATTGTTAACCCCACTAAGAACACGGCAATCTTTGAAGGTCCATCATTAAACTAACTTGGATTCATTTCGCAACTTCTTTTGTAAGAGTTATCCCGCATTGGATGTGTAACTTTACATGTTTTTAAAATGACGTAAATCTTCAGTTTTTCCCATAGAAACACAATTATTGATACTGTATTATATATTAATTGTTAAACGCATTTGTCATTTAGACATTACAATATTATCCTGACAGCATTTTTTAATGCGTACTGCTTGCGGTTGTCTAGTGGTAGACCTTTCGACTCGCAAGCGGAAGCGATTCCCAAGTCATACCAAAGACTTTAAAAATGGTAGTGACTTTTCCTTCGACAAGCGTTCGGCATACGACGTAAAAGTCATGAGTCTTTTGGATGAGACTGAAGACCGAGGTCCCGTGTTGCGGAAGGCGTGGCACGTAAAGAAACCCTCACTGCATTGGCGTCAGTCCATAGCACAGGCCAAAATTTGTAGCACTTCACTTGAAGCTGGTGACATCTCCTATAGGTGAAAGATTCTTTACAGGATCTAAAACAACAATCAAACAAACAAATATGTAATGCGTGACCAGTCAAAGCAATGTAATTGAATTTGCACTAGAGTGTTTTCTGCTTTGTGTAATATCTTTCAATTACTAAAAATAATAGATAAATCATATCGACATGATAAGTAACAAATAAGACAGATATGTCAAGCTATAATGATGTTTTTTTTTCCTTTGGTAGTACTTGACGCCACGCTAAACAAGCAGTTTTCATTTATATTGTGCGGACTCGTTTAAATGATCAAACCCGGTTACAATGTACCAGGAATATTATCACTGGCCAAGTCAACTAGGTAACATCCTCACTTAATGGCATTAGACTTCAGTGGGGTTCGAACAGGCGCCGCTAACTAACGGTGAGACGTCATGGTTTAGAATAAAATGCTCTACTGAATCTCTCGGTCACAAATGTACCGCCGACCCAATGAAGACAGAAATAATGAACAAGTGCGGTGCTAATAATGAAATCGAGTTGACTTTCATAATTATTCTGCAGTTTGTTACGAGTCCCGATATTTTAATTTTCCTTTCGACATTTATTTTTGGAGATGAACACATAAGACTTTTTTTGGTCAGTAGCATAATTTGAGCATCATACTTTAAAATTAATCTCAGCAAGGATTTGAACAATGCTGGAGTTTAAGCTGATTATGCTTTGAAGATGCAGAACCTACACCTGTAAAATAAAATGACTTTGTCGACAGTCATATATAACTTTATCAGCATATTGAAAAAAAAACTCATGTGTGGTTTGAAAGCTGAAAGGAAGGTTTAGATTTTAGACAATGAAGTTACCTTAACAGTATGACCCTTTCCCGCCATTTAACCCCTAGGGCATCCACACACACACACACACACACACACACACACACACACACACACACACACACACACACACATATATATATATATATATATATATATATATATATATATATATATATATATATATAATATATATATATATATATATATATAAGGGTTGTCAACGAGTAACCGGTTAAACGACGGTTAAACGGTTAAATCGGATTGTCCGATTATCGAATACTAAATTCAGTACTCTGTTACTTGAACATAATTTAAAAATCACGTGTATTTGGCATTTTTAAAATATTTATAAATAAACATGAACGTCTAACTGATTTGAACCATCGTCTATCCTCGTTAGCTAGGTATTTTTACAACAATTAGTGTCTTTATACGTGTGTTTGCTAAACCCAGTGGGAGTTTGTATTTTATATCTGGGAAATAAACACATGTAATAAATTGTTTTCAGTATGATAATGTAGTTTTAAGATAATTCTGTCTTTGATGTCGTTAGAAGATATAATGTTAAATCTAATTGCTGGTTAAACTAAAAATAAAGCCGCCATTTACACCTGACATTAAGAAAACAACTTTTTGTTCATAGAGTTTTATTAAAACATTTCATTGAATAAAATGATACACAGCTGATTCCATGTAGGGAACCGGGGTTTAAAACCCATTTAGATTGGGCTTAGTTAATCCAAAACAAAGCACTGGTATGTTATCAGGGAACATATTACCTAATCTTCTGGAATAGACTTACGCCCTCTGAAACTTTCATTTTTAATACTAATAAAGCTACCAATGTGATATTTTAGATAAGACAACAAACCTTCAATAAGTAGTAATACCGAAAGCTATAGAATGACCCACAGAGCTTTTAAGATTAAATGTTCTTCCGATTTGACAACCCTAATATATATAATCAACGCCACGTCTTTCTATTCTATTAGACTCTATAGCTTATTTGTTCCCGTGCTCATACTTTGGGATGTCAGTATTTATTTTAACACTTACGAATAATGGCGTAATGTTTTCACACACCTTTTCTTATACCCTCTGGGTATAGGACTGGGCCCGTGCTGTATTTCAATTACTGTACAGGTACTCCTTTATCAATTTTAAGGTAGTGAGGTCAGAGTTATTTTGGGGTAATTCTAGTGATTACGTCATGAGCTAACAATATCTATAACTATATGAATCACTGAAATATCTGTTATTTTTCTACATGTTTTTTTTTATACAGTTAAAAGGATAAATCACAAAGTGTGTTAGACACTATAGCTTATTTGTTCCCGTGCTCATACTTTGGGATGTCATATTTAGAATAACAATATGAATAGCATTATCATTTAAGTTTAGAGATGAATTTTTTATACAGAATATATAATCAATGCATAGAATCTCTGCAATACTCTAAAAGAAACAATAAAATGACGAGCAATTACCATAAACAAAACATGACATGTTCTGTCTTTTTAGAAAAGGATCAATTTCTTCTCTAAACCACAATGGCGGCTTCACCTATTTTATGTCCGACTGCGTTTCACTTAGAAATTGCTGAATGGATGTAATTGGAGTTTAAGAGATTATTCGTTTTCTTTAGTTATGAAACAAATAAAAAGAAGGCATAAAAAGATTCAAAGACCTTAAAACCGGGTGTCTGTAACAGATCAATTGCAGTTAATTGTAATTGTACTAAATTAGAAACCGATTTCAAACAGAAGAAATCATGACTGTTATTTCCGGAATAATTATCTCCCCTTTTCTCCTTTTGATCATATGACATAATAAATTATGTTATGAACTCTCTCCCGCATCATGTTTTTCAATCGGAATGGTAAATCATGGAGGTTGGTTCGAATAAGTTTCGCAGTTAGTTTAATGAAATGGAAATTTTAAATTGAATTAGTGCAGTCAGGTATCATGAACGCCACCAAAGATTTTCCTCTATAGTATTATTGAGTAGGGTTATAATTCCTAATTGTGCCTTCGTATCGGTTTCATGGACTATCGCCTCGAAATAAAGCTTCTGACTGGTTCCAGAAAGCATATTCCGGTTTCGGTTATTTAGACCCCGCTGGGACCGTTTCAAAAACTAGTATTACCCTAGGTGTGAACATTACCTATGTAATTAATACCTTAATTTTACAATTTCTGATCTCGTTGGGGTTCCTCATCACTTAAATACGTTATATATTTGTGTGCAATTGCCGTGAAATTGAAAGATTTAAGAAATTTAAAATTTTCAGTATAGACAACATAGCAGTGTAGCGCATTGCAAAAATAATACCCCTTCTCACATGTAGAGAAAATCTTATCAAACATATTTGTAATGACCAGAACGTAAGGTCGGTGTTGTTTTTCAAAGGAATAGAATTACGCCGATGGAGATATTGTCCACGGGGTACCATAACTGGTCTGAAAACGTATTTATAAAATTGGTTACTCTGAAGTGTATACGGGTAATCAACCAGTGGTTCATACTAACATAAAGATAGATATTAAGTGATTAAAGGTATGTTTTGACATAAACGTTTCTGAATTTTGGAGATCAGTGATAGTTTATTTCCACACAAATATACCACAGTAAGCTATAGTTTTGCTATTATAAATAAATGTTTTGTTATAATTAATAAATAAATTATAGTGAATACAAGTTGTTATGACATTATATTGAAGTGTTATTATAGTAAAAACGTTTTGATTTTGTTTATAATATATAATGGAGAAAACAATATAGTAAACATAAGTTGTTACAATACTACATCAAAATTTTACTATAGTAAATAAACGTTTTGATATAGTTTATAAAACATAATTGATAAAATATAGTAAATACAAGTCGTTATAATATTATAACAGAGTAAATATAGTTTATGATATATAATAAATAAAACATTCATATAGCATTATATAGTAAATATTAAGTCGTTACAATATTATATCAGAGTAAATATAGTTTATGATATATAATAAATAAAACATTTATATAGCATTATATAGTAAATAATAAGTCGTTACAATCCTAAATATAATTTTTACTAAAAGGAACAAAAGATTTGACAAAATCTATAATATAATGAATAAAATATTTATAGTGAATATTAAGTTGTTACAATTATAAATAAAAAAAATATACTATGTAGTAAATAAACGTTTTGATAAATTGAAGAGCAAACTGGAATGTTTTATTAATTGTCTGTGTAATTGTACTATAGGAAAATTAACAGCAAATTTCAATGTTTTATTAACTGTTCTTACTTCGTAATGTGCTCTGTCTGGGAATGAGGTGTACGACCAAATCGTGTAGAGAAACGTATTTTTATATTTTCTTTATAAATAAAACATAATGACAATAGCATCGAAAGGAAAATGTCAAATAATAATATTATTATCATGATCACACTTTTTGGTAAACCCAGTGGTAAATAAAAAAGTGGGAACATGATAATGAAAAGTGTCTTTAATTTGACAATTCAACTACATGGATTTCGTACAGGTTATGCACAGAACTAACATAACACCCTAGATGTTATAGCTCTTGTCATTCATGTGTATCGTAATTTGGGATGTAATTAAAAAACGTTTTATGTCCGTGTAAACAATGTTTAGTTCATCATTTAATAATTAAATTGACAATTTAAGCGAAAAGAGACTTTGTGAAACAACAAGGATTTATTTTATTTATATAATCATCAATATTACCATTCAAGTGCGAGTCAGATAAAAATAAAATAATGATTTTCAATATTTCAGCGTATCAACTAAGTTTTGTTGTCGTTTTGGTGTTGGCTAAAAAACCACAGATACCAACGTATTTTAATTCTCAGGATGTCCAGGGAACAAAATACAAATCCGGTGCACGTGAACACTGGACAAACACGGACCCCCGGAAATCCAGAAAGAACAATTTGAATTATGTGATCCTCGATATTAGAAATGATCAGGTGTTTGTAGAAATTCCCAACACCATGTCGTGCGTCTACCAGTTGTTCTGATGGAAATATATTGCAACCACCACTGCAGACTTTGGTAACATTGAAAATGAAGCAAAGTAAAATTGAAAGAGAATCAACGGGTTTTAGAAACTCCAAATCTATTAGAACACGACAAATTGGACGTGATAACAGTCTCAACATGAAGAACAATTGCGAATCCCACACGGGATGAGGCCAGGTGCCCGGTAGGAGTCAGCGCCCCTGTAATCATGCTACACAATCTATAGGTTGCCAAGCTTCAGTTTCTGATTTCTTCCTGATAATTTATATCTGATAAATAAACTCATCAACACTTATGGTCAACTTAAGACTCCAAAAATAGATAGTACCGTCATAATTCAGGAGTGAACCAGATAAAATTACATTTGAAATAATTGTAGAATTCTTTGAAACGGGCGAGTCCAAATGTAGCTACAGAGGAAAACGAGTTAAAAAGGACAAGCATCTGTTCTCTTCCTAGAAGATATAGCTGCGTTAATAAGACGAGAAAATAAGCATAATACATCATGTTAACACATTATCGATGGTTACTGACGCGAGCTTGATGTTTAATTATCACCCAGTTAGTTTCCGGTTACTGCGCCTGTGCCGTCAGTTCAATGTTTAACATTTAGTTTTAACGTCCTTTGGGCTTCACGACGAATCGTGTAAAAATGGGATATCGCTCGTTATGAAAGGTTGATTATAAAAAAATTATGACAAGAACAAATATGATTCTAATAACAAACAATTCTGATATTATCAAAGGTATCAACTGAATGCAAATGTTAGGAAATGTTAACAAAAACGCAAAACTAAACTATCGTTTGTAGTAACTATAGTTTGCTCTAATGATTTATATTTCTAACTATAGTGCTGAACGTTCTAAGTGTAGTAAATATTCTTTCTATAGTAACAATAGTAAATAAAAGTTTGTACTAATATAACAAATCTCAGATACCAAAGTATAAATCATTAGGTTGTCCAGGATATAGGTACAAATCTGGTTAAAAACGGATAAATACGGACCTCTGGAAATCAAGAGGTGGGATCAGGTGCCATATGTATATGCATTTTTGATACCGAGGGAGCCACATAATAAAATAACTCGATTTTTTCTGGTTACCATCTAATCAAAGGGATACATGAAATAGTACGGTATAAATAAAAATGTCCATAAGTAAAACTGAAGAAGTATCAATGGATATTGGAAACTCAAGTTCGTTAGAATACGACAAATTGGGTATAAGGTTTGTCTCAACAAACAATTGTGAATCCCTATCTTTTATGGTGAAATACTATATTAAATGTAAAATCTAGAAGTACCAATGGATAAACGAAACTTAAAGTCCAATATAAAACATCTCAGATACCACAGTATAAATCTTTAGGATGTCCGGCAAAAATGGACAAACACGGACCTCTGGAAACCATGAGGTGGGATCAGGTGCCATGGAGGAGTAAGCATCCCCTGTCAACAAATTAGAATATACAAACACCTATAATCAAATAAAAATAAGAAAATCAAAAATAAATAAAACAATGAATGTAAAAATAAAAAAGAAGAGTCAATGATTGCAGTAAAAAAAGTAAAAAAAAGAAATAAGCGATAAAAATTTAAAATTATAAAAATGAGATGTAAGATATAAGAGATATAAAAACAAAAAAATAAAATAATGATAAAATAAAAAAAGTTAAAAAAAAGAAAAAATGCAATAAAAAAAAAAATAGAGAAAAGAGAAAAGATAAAATAAACATAAATATAAAGATGATAAAATGTCAAAATTGAAAGGATGTAAAAAAATGGAAAAAACGAAAATATGAAAAAAAAAATAAATGAAAATAATAATTTAAAAAAAAAAAAAATAAAAAATGAACAAGAAAAACCATGAATGAACTGAAATATAAACAATGTAAGCAAAATATTAATAAACGAATAATAAAAATGGAAACATATATAGAACCATGAACAAAAAAAAAAATGACATATTGTTTAAAGCAAAAGTGAATAAAAAAAAAAAATATGAAAAAAATGGAATATAAAAATATTCAAAAAAAAGTAAAAAATAATAATGATTGTTTAGATAATGAAATATGATAATATGTAAAGAATACTAATAAATCATGAGAAAAATGATAAAAAATTTGAAAATATGATAATAGTAATGACATAAATTAATAATATATCTATGAGAGAATGAATGAATGACAATAATAAAATAAAAAACAAAAAAAATCGGATAATATAAATAAAAAAGGCAATAAATAAATGCAAAAAGTAAATAACAAAAAATAAGAAATAAAAAGAAAAATACAACGTCAATTAAATGAAAACAAATATAAAAAAATTAAATGATAATAAAATATAAAAAGAGAAATAAAACTTTCAATTTCAAAACATATTACAAAATGAAATAAATAGAAAATGAATCTAAAATAAATAATAAGAGAAATAAAAAAAAAAAAAAAAAATATGAAAGAAAAATAAAATAAAAATATAAAAGAAGATAAAATTACAATGAATTTGAAAATGACTAAAAAAAATCCAAAGTTATCTGATAATGTATACAATGAAGAAACTAAAAATAAAAAAAAAAATAAACATAAATTTAAAAAAATAAACGATATTAAAAAAAAAAAAATAAAACAAAAAAAATGAAAAAAAAATTATAAAAGAATATATAAAATAATAGAAATAAAGTAAATAAATATTAGAAATAAACAAAAAAAAATGAAAAAAGAAAAAATGTTACAAAAGAAGTAAAAATAAAAATATGAGACTTAATAATACATAAAAAACTTAAACAAAAAAAGAAAATTTAACAATTAAAAATAAATCATATAAAATGACAATATTATAATTAATAAAATAATAAAATGATAAGCCAACAATGAAAATAAATTGAAAAAAATAAAAAAATCAAAATAATAAAATAATTAAATCGAATAAACAAAAAAATAAAAAAAATGAATACAAATAATTCATGAATAAATAAGAAATGAAATAATTATAAATGATAAAATATAAAGAAAAAATAATGAAAAAATAAAAAAGAATCACAAAAAAGAAGCCATGAAAAAAAAATATAGAAATACACAAAAGAAAAAATGATAAATGTAAATTTTAATGAAGAAACAAAAAACAGAAAATATAAGATGAAAAAAAAAAATATATTAAAAAAAAAAATGAATATCAAATAAAAATAGGATAAAAATGTACAAAAACAATAATGATAATAAATGAAAATATTATTTAACATATATATGTAAATGAAAAAAAGATAAATAATAGAAAGAAAAATGATTAAAATAACAAAGGAATAAAAAAAAAATAAAATAATATTGTACTATCGAAAAAAAAAACAATACTGCAATGTAATGGGAAAAATAAGTAATATATTAAAAATAGACTGATGAAGCTTAAAAAATAAAAATACAAATATGAAAAATATAATATTTATGCAAAAAAAAATAAATATAAAAAAAAAAATATAAAAAAATTATAATTAAAATATATGCATGTGAATAAAATGAAGATACACTAAAAATGGACAATGACTATCAAAACAGAAACAAAAAATGAATAAAAATATATAAAATAATATGAAATGGAAATGAATAGATAAAAAATAAAAAATCTAGAACATAATATGATAAATGAAAGTAAAAATTTAAAAATATATAATGAAAGAAATTTAAATAATTTAATGTACAAAAAATTAAAAAGAAAATTAAAAATAAACAAATAATTAATGTAATGAAAAAATTAAAATGAAAAAAAAATACTGAAAAGAATATTAAAGAAAAAAAAAAAAGGAATAAAAAATGAATTCTTAGATCATAAATTTTATTAAAATAAAATAAAAAATAATTACATGCAAAAGAAAAAAACAACAAAAATGAAAAAACATGAAAATGCAATTAAATAACTAAAGATGAATAAAAACATAATGAAATAAAATTGGAAAAAAAAAATAAAAAAAATCAATGACAGATATACAAAATAAATGCAAAAAAATGAAAAAAAATCGAAATGAAAAATAATAGAATATATAAAATTCCAAAAAAAATAAAATAAATGAATGAAATAAATAATATAATCAAAATATAATATAAAGATGATATGAATGAGATGAATGAAAAAATGATAATAGACATGAAAAAAAAAAATATATGTAAAAAAAAGAGAAGAACGATAATGAAAGAGTAGAAAATGAAAAATAATAGAAAAAATAAATAAAAAAATGATGAATAAAATGAAGAATTAAAAAAAAGATAAATTAAAAAAAAACAAAAAAATATATAAAAAAGAATGAGATTAAAAATAGATAATAAAGGAAATATAATAATTTGAAATGAAGATACAAATTAAAAGAAATTATAATTGAAAAAAATTAATGAAAAAAATGAAAAAAATAAAAAACAATAGAAGGACAAAAAATTAAGAAAAAAATAAAATAATAAAACAATAAAAAAAAGAGAATAATAAAAAGATAGAAGAAAGAATAATAAAACATAAAAAATAAATGAAAAAAAAATGAAAAAATGAAATAAAATAAAATGAAAAATAAAGAGAACATTGAAATATATAAATAACAAAAAAACGGATGAACATGAATAAAATACAAAGAAATAAAAAAGTAAAAAATATAAAAATAAAAAACTAAAAATGAAATATTAAAAAAACATAAAAGGAAAAAGCAATAATATAAAAATAAAATGAAAGTAACATAATAGAAAGAAGAAAATAAAATAAATGATGAATTAATAACTCAAATAAAAACTAAAAAAACTTAAATAGAAAAAAGCAAAAAAATGGAAAAAATAAAACAAAAGACAACGAAAAAGATAATATAATGAATAAAAATGAATGGAAAAAAAAAATAAAAAAAACCAATAAAAAAAAGACTATAAAGAAATGAAAAAAAAACAATAATTAAAAAAATAAGTAATTATAAGATGAAAATGATAAAATAATAATGAAAATAATGAGAAATTGAATAAACGAATTACGTAAAATAAAAAAAATAATGAAAAAGATGAAGAAAAATAGAAATAAAAAAATAATCGATATATATGAGCATAGAAAAAAATATATAAATAAAAAGAATATGTAAGCAAAAATAATGAAAAAACACAATGAGAATAAAAACAATAAAAAAATGGAACATAAGAAAAAAATATATGAAAAACATAAATATGGAAATATAAAATGTAAAAGATATTCATGAACATAAGATGACTATATAATAAAAAGAAACAAAAAATTAAAAACTACATTAAATTAAAAAAAAAAATGACAATAATAAATGAAAAGATTAAAAAGAAATTGATTAAAATAGAAATATAATTTAAAAAATAATTGAAAAAAAAAATTAATTTATAAGTAAGCATAAAAAAATGAAAAAAATTATTAATAAAAAAAAAAAATAAATGGAAATAAATAGAACAAAAAATTTAAACATATATAAAATATAAAAATAAAAAGAAATAAAAATTGTAAAAATACTAAATTAATGTACATATTTAATAATGAAGAAAAAAAAGAGGAAAAATGAATGATACAGATAATGAGTAAACTATTAAAATAAAAATTTTTTTTAAAATAAAATACGAAATACATGTATAATAAGAAACACAGATCAATAGAATAAAAATAATAAGATATATGAATGCACTGAAAATAGAAAACACTATGATTGCAAATAAAAAAAATGATAATTATAAAATGATAAATTTGAAAAAAATAATATATAAAAATAAATCAAAACAGAAATATGAATCAAATAATATAATGGCAAATATAAGATGAAAATGAATCAAAAAAAAAAACAAAAAAAAAAAAAAAAAAGACAATGACAAAATATGAAAACATATTAAAAGAATAAAATGAAATTAATTATAAAAAAAAATGAAAAAATAAAACATTTATAATAAAAATTCAAAAGATATATGAAAAAAAAAAAAATTAAAAATAAGTAAAAATACAACTGGAAATGAATAAAATAAAAAAAAACAACTGAAAAAATTTAAAGGTTAAAAAAATTGAAATAACGAAAAACAACCTCAATAATAAATATGAAAAAAAAAAAAAAAGATTTGAAAAAAAACATAAAAAATTAATAATATAATAAAAAATATAAAAATCAAAATTTGAATGAAAAATACTAATTGAACAATATAAAATAAAAAATAAATGAATAATAAGAAACAACGAATAGAAAAATTAAAACTAAATGTAAATAGGGGTAAAGGAGGTATCAAAAGAAATGTTTTATACATGCACTTTTATTATGAATAAAAAAAAAATCATGAAAATACTGAAAAAATGATACGGTGATTTATGGATTGGTGAGATAAATAAAACATATGTAAATAATTACAAACAAAAAAAAAAAAAGAAAATAAGATGAATATGAATAATGAGATTAAAATAGATTAAACTGGAACAATAATATATATAGTGATATAAAGATGAAAATAAATAAGAATTAAAAAAATAATCATAAAAAAATATAAATTAATAAAAAGTTATAAAAAATATAACTAAAATGAAATATAATCTGAATATGAATGAATAAATGAAAAAACAAGAAAAATACATAAAACAATAAATAATTTAAATAAAAATAAAACAAGAATACATGACAAAAATAATACGAAAAATTAAAAATAATATTAAGACATAAAAATAATGAAAAATGAAAAAATAAAATAATAATACATAATAATAAAAAAAAAATTAAAAAATAAAATAAAAAAAAAAGAATGAAACTACAATGAAAAAAACATATAGAAAACCGAATACAAATATGAATACGCAGGAATAATAACAAATATATACAATAATGAAAAAATGTAGTGAAATGAATGAAAATATAAAAAATAATAACAAAATAAAAAGATAAAATGTATTAATGAAATATAAAATGAAAACAAGAGAAATACATAAATGCAATACAAAAAATGATAAAACGATAGACAAAAAAAAACAATGTAAATAAACAAATAAAAATGGAAAAAATAGATAATGAAATGATATAATAAAAAATATAAAAAATAAAAAAAAAAAAAAAAAAAAAGCAAGTTAATTAAAATAAATTAAATAGAAAATAATTAAATAATGACAAAACATAAATCAAAAAATAAGAGTAATGAAAAGAAAAAAAATATATGTACTAAAAAAATAAAACGATAGGATGAATAATAGATAAAAATAATGAATGCCAATAATAATGAAAAAGAAAAAAAAAAAAAATGCATAAAAAAAAAAATGAAAAAAAAAATGAAATACATAAAAAGAAATATGAAAATACATATGAATATATAAAAAATAAAATAATAATGAAAAAACAATGAAATAATTACTGAAAAAGCAAAAGAAATAATGTAAAATATGTTATATAAACAATAAAAAAAAAAAACAATAAAAAGATGAATAAAAAAAAAAATAATAAAATAAAAAAAAAAAAAAAAAAATGTGAAAAAAATAGAAAATACGAAGAAGAAATAAAAAATTTAAGAAGATCTTTATAAAAATCTAGAAAAAAAATATAAAATTCTTAGATGACAAATAGAAAAAAAATGAAAAATAATTATGTAGAGATAAAAATTCAGATATTCAAAAATTAAAAAATAAAATAAAATAAATAAATTGCCTATACATTTAAATAAAAGAAAATAAAAAATGATATGAAAAAAAATAAACCATATATAAGAATTGAATATGCAAAAATAAATATTGAAAAATGAAAAAATTAATAATGAATAAGATTGAAATTCTATTTAAAGAAAAAATAAATCAATAAAACAAGAATTAATGAATAATTTATAATAACAATGAACAAATTAAAAAATAAAAATAAAATGATAAGGAATAAAAATAAAATAATATGAATAAAAAAAAATATAAAAAAAAAATATAGAATAATAATGAAAATGAAAAGATGAAAGAAGAATGAAAAATAACAATGAAAATATAAAAACAAAATAAAATAAAAAAGTTAAAAAATAAAGAAAAACGAAGAAAAAAAGAAATAATAAAAAAATAATAAATATAATAAATAAATGAAATAAATATGAATAAAAAAACAAAGTAATAAGTAATATATGATAGATGAAATATATAATAAAAAGAAAATATCATAATTTAATATAAATAAAACTAATATATAATACAGTAAAAAAAGAATATGAAAAAATAAAAAAAATAATCAAAAAAGAAAAATAAAATAAAACAAAATCATAAAAAAAATAATACAGAACATAAAATAAGTACTAATAAATAATGAATGATAAAAAATGCACAATGCTGAATAAGTTAAATGAAAAAAATTACAAAAAGAATGAAATAAAAAACTAATGAATCAATATAAAAAAAATAATAAACAGATAAAATAAATAAATGAAAAAATATAAAATATAAAAAGAAATAATAAAATAAAAATTAAAATTTGTAAAATGACAAAAAGAAAAATAAAAATGACAGATTACTCAAAATAAATAAAATACTATATGACATATAGAATAAAATGAATATATAATAAAAAAAAAAATAATAAAAGACATGCAAAGAATAACCATAAATAAAAAAAATAAAAAAAAGATGAAATGATATGTAATAAGAAATAAAAAAAAAAAAAAATACATAAAATATAAATTGGGAAAAATTAGAAAAACAATAACAAAAAAGTAATTAAATAAAAAAAATAATAAAAAATAAATAAGATGAAGATAAAGTATGAATGAAACACTCAAAAAAAAAATAAAATATGAAAAATAAAAAATTACATCTGGAAAAAAGCATAACAAATATAGAAATAAAATTAAATAAATGAATGAAAATAGAATATAATGTACAAAAAAAAAAATTAACATAGTAAAAAAAATGAACAAATTAATGAATTAATGAAAAAAAAGAGAAAAATACAGCTGAAGAAACATAGGATGAAATGATAAAATTAATAATAAGAAAATAATCAAAAAAAAAATAAAAATCGGGGACAAAATAAAATAAATAAATGAAAAAAAAAAATATGAAAAAAATAATACAATAAAATGTGAAAAACTAAATAATAAAAAAAGAGAAAAATAATAAATGAATGAGCAATGATATCATGAAAAAATAAAAAAAAGAAAAATTGAATAACATATATTAATAAAAATGGAAATAAGAAAAAAATAAATGGATGAAATATTAAATATAAAAAACAAAAAATAAAAAAAGAAGACTTATTAAAGCAATAAATGTAATAAAAAAAGGAATGAATGAGCAATGAATAATAAAATAAAATAAGCAAATATATAAAAAAAAAAAATGAACAAAATAGATATAATGTAATAATAATTTAATAGAAAATAGAAAAAAAATGAAAAAGAACAGAAATATGAAAAGAATTATTAACATTAATAGAAATGTAAAATAAAAATTGAGATTGAAAAAGATAAACGAATAAAAGCTAAAAAGAAGTAAAATAATGAAAAATTAAAATATAAAAGAATAATATATGAAAATTAATCAACATAATGAATTAAAAATACAAAGGAAATGATGAATACATAAAAAAATATTATTTAAGATAATATAATAAAAATATAAACAAAGGACAAAAAAAAAATAATGATAATATGGAGGAGATCAATTAACTATGAATAAGATAATAATATGAAAATAAAAAGAATATGAAAATGGAATATTATAAAATAAGAGATGAATATGAATATAATATAAACACCAATAAACTGATTGAAAAAAATAAAAATATAGAATATATGAAATACGGAAGATGAAATAAAGAAAAATATAAACGAATATAATGAAAATGAAAAAATCAATTGATAAATAAAAAAAAATATACATATAAAAAAAAATATAGGAATTCAAGGATATGAACTAAAAAAAAAAGAAAATGACATGATTAAAATGATATAAATATTAAAAAATAATTTATTGAAGCATAAAAGATATTCACATGACAATGACACAAAAAATTATAAATGGAAAAATCGATAAATAAAAAACCAAATGACAAAAAATAATTAAATAATAATAGGACTAAAAAAATAAAATATAAATAAATAAGAGAAAAAATGAATATATATTTAAAAAAAATGAAAAAAAATGAAATAATAAAAGAATGGATTATGAAAAAAAAAAAAAATAAAATGTAACGATGAAAAACTGAAAAAATAACCAAAAAAATATCAACAATAAAAAATAAAAAAGCAAAAAATAAAAATGGACAAATAAAAACCAAAGAATGTATTTAAAAATGAGATATGAAATAAAAAGAAAAAAAGTTAAACAAATATATATAATAAATATAAATACGTAAAAAAAAAAGACCTAAAGAGAAAATAATTAAATGAATAATGAATAATCCAGATATATGGGTAAAATATATCTAAAATATGAAGAGAAGTCAGGGGTTACATTAACCCCCAAAATAATGTAACAAATCAAAAATAGAAATAAAAAAAATAAATGAAAAATGATAGATGAAAATTAAAAAAAATAAAAAAAGTTTCGGCTAATATATGAGGATAATTAAAGCAAAGGAGTTAAAAAATAATAAAAAATAAAAATAAATGAAAAAAAATAGATGAAAATAAAATAAAATCTGACAAATGAAAAAAAATGAAAGTAGATAAAAGTATGAATAATAAAAATAGGAACTTTATTTATGTGAAATCGTTAAAAAAATAAATAAAAAACAAAATAGAAAGATAAAAAAAAAATAAGATGTAAGTAAAATAAATGGAACAAAGAAATAAAAAACATAATAAAATTAAAATGAATTAATATCAAAGAAAAAAGAAAAAATGAAGTAATAATAAAGAAATAAAATTAAATATTAGATAAAAATGATAACAATACACAAAATGAAGTAAAATAAAGCAAAGACATAAAATGATACAAACGCAAAATAATTGAAATGAAAAAAAAAAATAAAGTATTATCATTATTAAATTGTTATAAATATTGATTAAGTAATAAATTAATCTAAATGAATAAAAAAGGAACAGTAAAAAAATTATGAAAAAAAAAAATAATTCGTCAAAAAATCCAATAAAAAATATAAAAATAAAATAATGAAGTTAAAGGATGAAAAAAAAATATGAAAAAATTAATAAAAATAAAAAAAAATGTACTTAAACATAAATGAAATTATATAAAAAAAAAATCAAAAATAAAATGAAATAGATAATATAACAAAAATATAAATAAAAAAAAGAAATTATATATGATAAATAAAAAATGAAAATAAAAAAAAAATAATTACTAAAAAGAAATAGATAATTAATAAGCAAAAATAGATAAATAATAATAAAACAATAAAACAAATAAAATAAAAAGATAATTAAAAAATACAAAACAATGAAACAGAAAGAGTAAAAATATAGTAAAAAATACATAAAAACAAACAAATGATGAAATAAAAAAATTGAAAAAAAAAAAAGTGAAAAAAATGAGGAAAAGAATGAAAAAAGTCGCTAGAATATAAAAAAATAATATAAAAACAAATAAATGAAAAAAAAATGGAAGAAAAGAAACTTAAAAAGAAAAAGAAATACAAATGATAAAAACAACTAAAACACAACGAAACATAAAACAAAAATGAATAAAATGAAATGACAAAAAAAAAAATGAAATTATAATGAAAATGATATAAAAAAATAAACAAACATAGTAATAAAATAAGATATAATATATAAAATTAAATATAAAAATAAAAAAAACAAAAATGCAAAAAAACTATAAAAATGAATTTTAAAAGAAAAATAAAAAAATAAAAACTATGAAATGATTAAAAAAAATCAAATGAATATATAAAAATATATTTAATAGAAGAGTTATGAATGATAAAAAAATGAAAAATGAAAGATAAAAATAAAAATATATCAAGAAACTTAAACGAAAAATTAAACATGAGTAATATTATAAGAAAAATGAATATAAAAAAAATGTTTTAAAACAAAAACAATGAAATGAAAAACACAAAGACGAATAGAATAAAAATAAAGAAAAGTAAAATAACAAAGAAAAATAGAAAATGAATGGATAAATAAAATGAAAAAAAAAAAATAAAATGAGAAAATAAGAATAAAATCATATAAAATAAAAAAATAAAAATACAACAAATAAATATATATGAACGAAAAAAATAATGTATAGAATAATATGATGAATCTAAGTCAAAATAAAAAAAACAAAATAAAATATAAACAGTGATGCATAAATAATATTTAAATAATAATGATATTAATATAAAAGAAAAAAAAACATGAAAAAATAATAATTACGAATAAATGACTAAGAAATCTAAATCCAAACATTAAATCAAAATGAATAGATGGAAATAGAATACAAAAAGAAAAAGAATGTAATACATAGAAATATATTATAAATATAAAAAGATAAATAAAATGATGAATAAAAAAAATATACAGAAAAAAGAGATAATAATGTAATATAAATAAGAAATAAAGAAAATAAAAAAATACAAAATTAAATGAAAATAAAATAATGATAAAATAAGAAAGCTAAAAAATTACCTACAACATAAAAGTAAAATAAATAATTATAAAAAAATAATAATAATGAATGATAAAAAGAATAAAAATAAATGAAATGAAGAGAAATTCTAGTTTGTAGCTTTAAAAAATAAAAAAGGAATTAATAAGATAGAAATAAATAAAAAAATGAAACAAAAATAATATAAACCTGATTACATAAAAAATCAAATATAAAATGATAAATAAAAAACAAAGAATTGTAAAAAAATGAAAAATCAATGAGAACAAAAAATGATCAAAATCAAAAAAAAATGAAAATTAGAAATAATAATGTGATTAAAAAAAATACTTAATGAAATATAAAAAGTAAATTCAGGATTAATAATACAAAAAAAAAGAAAAAATAACAAAAAAAAATAAAAAAAAAAAAAAAATTAATATAAAAAAAAGAAATAATAAAAAAAATAAAAAAGCTAATAATAAAAACAAATATAAAAGAAAATTAACGAAAAAAATAAAAAATTACAATAAAATGCGAAAAAATTTAATGAAATGAATTTAAAATGAAAATAACAAACTATAAAAAAAAAAAATGAGATATATCGAAATTAAAAAAAAGATGAAAAAAACATACAATAAATAAAAGAAATAAAAAAAAAAAGAATACATTAGTAAAAATGAAAGAAATAGTATATATATAAATGGCATGCATAAACAATGAAAAAATTAATAATATAATAATGTGATTGTATAATATATAAGAAAAAAAACTAGCATAAAATAACAAAATAAAAAAAAAACATATAAAGGAAAAATATGAAAAAACTAAACATGAAAATAAAACTATGAAATTAATAAAATGACAAATGAGTAAAAAAATATAATACAATCTCAAAAATAAATAAATGGAAATGAATATGAATGACTAATATCGAATAATAAAAAATAAAACATAATAAAGAAAAAAAAAAAAAAAAAGAAAAGAAATAAAATGAACACAAAACTAAAGAAATAAAAAAAAATATAATGAAGTATAAAAATAAAGAAAAAATAATAAAAGAAAAAACTGAAATAAAAATTATTAGAAAGAAGAATGAAAATATAAAAATATGCCAAATTCAAAATAAATAAACAAATCGTAGTAAAGAGACAATAAATAAATAAATGAAAATGATCAAGATAATAAACAACTAAAATAGTAATGTATAATAAAAATAAAAAAACATTAAAAAACTAATAAAAAATTTAAATAACAAACAAAAAATATGAACAATGAAACAAATAAAAACAATAAGACAATGAAAAAAAATAAAAAACAATGAAAAAATAAAATAATGAGGAAATGCAAAAAATAATACTAAATATATAATAAAAACGTAAAATAATGAATAATAACTTAAAAAAAAGAAAATATAAAATACGGGACTATAGAATATGAAAACAATAACAAAAAAAATAAAAAAAAAAAAAAAAAATAATAAAAAATACATAATAGAGAATAATATTCATATCAAATAATAAAAAAAACTAAAAAAAATGGATGAATAATGAAAGATAATAAATGGAAACCCACAAAAAAATCATGCAATAACAAAAAAGAATAAAAAAAAGAATAAACTAAAGATGACAAAATAAAAAAAGATAAAAAATAAGAACTAAAGGGATTAAAGAAAAAAAAAACAATCAAATATGAAATTCTAGAATAAAAAAAAATAAATAAAAAAAACTGCTTAAAATATGAATATAAATGTAATAATAACAAATAAAAAATATGAAAAATAAAATTCGAAATGAAAGAAAATGAAAAAAGTTTATAGATAATACAATATTATTATGTGAAATAAAAAAAATAAGAAAATTAAAATTAATGGAAAAAAAAAAAAAAATAATAAAAAAAAAAATAAAAAGAAATAGAAATAAAAGATACTGTAAAGCTTATATAAAAACATCTAAAAAAATTGAAAAAAAAAAAAGAATAATGAAAAAAATTATAAAATAAAAAAATAGAAAAACATAAAAGAAATGGAAAATAACAAAATAGAAGAAAATAAATATAAAAGAAAAATAAATGTAAAAATTAATATTAATGATAAGCAAAAAAATAAAATAAAAATGTAAATAGAAAGATAGATAATAAGATGAATGAATGAATGTAAAATGATATAAAAAAAGCATAATAAAAATAAATGAACATGTACATGAAGACATATGTAAAAAAATAAAAAATATATAATGGTAAAATAAAAAAGACTTATAAAAATTAATCATAAAAAAAAATAAAAAATGACTGAAATGATAATAAAAATAACAAACAATGAATCAATGGGAATAGTTGATAAACGATGAAAAAATAAATGAATGAATAAGAAATAAATAATTATAATATGAAATAAACTGTAAAAAAATAAAAATAAATAATGAAAAAAAATGATAAACAAATTAAATAAATAAGATAAACAAGGAGAAATAAAAAATGAAAAATGTCAACATAAAAATAAAAAAAAATAAAATGAAAATAACAAAAATAAAATAAAAAAAAAAAAAAACTAAAATGTATAACAAATAATAAAATAAAAAATATAAAAAAAAGAAAAGATAAGAATAAGAAAAATAATAGATTCAGACCTAATAACATAATAGAATGAACATAAAGAATACAATATAGATGAAAAAAATTATGAATAAAAAGAGGGATTAAAAAAAAATGAAAAAAAGACATAGAAAACAAGTTTAAATTGAAGAAAAAAGAAGAATAGAATTAATAATAAATGATATATAAATAATAGATGAAAGATAGATAAAATAACAACAATAATATTAAATGGAAAAAAAAAAAATATATACATAAAAATAAAAATATGATAATCAATGATCGATAAGAGTATATAAAAAAATTAAAATAGATAATAAATAAAAGTAAAAAAAAAATGAAAATAAAAAAAAACAAATGACTAGATACAAACTCAAAAATGAAGTAAAAGTATAAAATGAAAATGAAATAAACATCAAATAATTAATAAAAAAATAAAAAAAAAAGAAAAAACATCAACAAATAAAAATAATGTAGAAAAGATAATCAAATAAATAAATATACAAAAATAAAAGAGATATGATAAGCACACAAAAAATAATATCAAATTGATAATTGAATAAAAAATATAAAAAATACTAAAATCAAAATTGATGAAAGAATAAAGAAATGGAATTGATGAATGAAAAAATGAATGAATAATAATAAAAATAGACACTACAAAATTAAAAACATAAAAATAAAATATGTTATCATATAAAATATCAGTAATAATAAATATAAAATAGAATGATTACAAAAATGAAAAATGAAAATGAAAATAAAATAATAATAAGAAATAAAATAAATGAAATTACTAACAAGTATGAAAAAAGAAATGAATGAAAAAAAAAAAACGATAAAATGAAGTAAATAAATAAATATAAAAATTTAAAAAATGAACAACAATAAAAAAGAGTATTGATTGATGGATACAAAAAAAAGGATGAACAATGAAATTAATAATAAAATAATGCAGAATAGATAAATAAAATAGAATATAAATTATATTAAATATGATTAATAACAAAAAATATGAAAAAAAATTGAAATAACAATGTAATAATCGAAATGAAATGAGATATAAATATATATAAACAGAAAAAAAACGTAAGAAAATAATTAAGAAATAAAACAAAAATAAAATAAAAAAAACAACAATAAAATAAAATGAAAAATATAATGAAAAAATAAAAATGAGACGTAATAAAGTCAATAAGTGAAAAAAACAATACGCAAGAAAAATATATAAATTACAAGATATATTATGAAAAAAATTAGAAGATAAACTATAATAAAAAAATGAAAGAAAAATAATATAATGTAAAAATAAAAAAAAAAAACATAGAAAAATAAAAGGAAATAAATAAAAAAAATCTTAAAAAAAAATAAAATAACATATGAAAACATAAATAATGAATGGCTAATAATTAAAAGTAAAAAAAAGAAAAAAACAAAATTGATAATGTAAAAAATATGAAAAATGAAAATAAATGAATGATAATTAATGATCTATATGAAATTAAAAAAAAATGAACTAAAGAAAAATTATATACATAAGTAAAAGAAATTATGAGATGAAATATAAAAAAATAATAATCAAATAAAGATAAATAAAAAAAAATATAAAAAGATTAAATGAAATATAAAAAAATATAATATAAAGAAAAAATGAATAAAATCAAGAAATAATAAATGAAAAAAGATGAGAATAAAAGATAAAAATGCAATAATCAAAAATATATGAATAGAAATAGTAACAAAAACAAAGAAAACTGATAATATTAAAATAAAAAAACTGAAAATAAAAAAAAAATAAAATTAATAGAACAATCCCTAAAATAAATAAAAAATACTAGCAATATTAAATAATGAATTAAAGTATATAATATATTTAATAAATATGAAAAAAATAAAATAATGTAATAAAATCAATAATTATAAAATGTAAATAAAAAATGAAAAAAAAAATGAATGAATCGAGTAAAGAAATTAAGATATGTTTATATAAATAAAAAGAAAGCTGAAGAATGAAATATATAAAAAATTGTAAACGAGAAATATTAATTTATAAAATAAGAGTATAAATATAAACAATAACAAATAAAGATTATAAGAATAAAAAATAATAAAAAATGAAAATTAATCAAAAAATAATAAAAAAAATAATAAAATGATAAACTTGGATTATATAAAATGAATAATATTTTTCATATATTATATGAACTTGAAAATAATAAATTGAAGAAATAAGAAAGAGAAAAAATAAAAATTAAACAAAAATATATGAAATAAAATAGAAAATAAAGACAAAGTAAAGAAAAAAAAAACAAATTTAATACAAACAATTTAAAAATGAAGAAAAGATGAACAATAAACTAGAAAAAACAAAAAATGATTGAAATTAAAAAAATGAAAAAAAAAGAATTAAATAATAATATAAATAATGGAATAAAAAATGAAAATAACAAAAACACCAAACAAAAATGAAAATGTCAAATAATGAAATAATGAATAAAAAAAAAAAAATATATAATGATAAATATAATAATGATAATTACATTAATGAAAAATATGATAATAAAAAAAAAATGAAAAAAAAAAAATATTATAATAAAAGTGAAAGACTAAAAAATAAATAAATAACCAAAATCAAAATTAATGAATGGAATAATAATGATGATGAAAGAATAAAAAGAGATAGAAAAAAAAAAAAATAAAAACACGACGAATTAAAAAATGAAAAAATAAAAAAAATGACAATGAATAACATTTAATTAATAAAAAAAGAGTTAAATGATATAATCAAAATAAATACAAAAATTATGAAACAAATAATAACAAGAGAATGAATAAATAAAAGTAATAATAAAAATGTAGAAGATAATGAAATGCATAAAAAAACAAAAATACATAAATTAATGAAATGATTCAATAAGAAGATAATAATAGAAGAAAAACAAAATATAATGAGACAAAATAATGTTAAAAACAAAAAAAAGTAATGAAAGAAAAAAAAAACTGAAAAAAAAAACCAAAAAAAATAAAATATATGAAAAATGAAAATATGAGAAAATATAAAAGATAAAAATGAAAAAATGAAATAAATAAAATAAATGAATAAAAAATGAAAAAAAATAATGTATGAAAGGAAAAAAATAACAAAATGAATAATTAATATAAAGAGAAAATCGAAAATGTAAAAAACTGAATATGATATAAAAGAAATAAATATATCTAATAAAGAAAATAATAAAAAAATGTAAAAATTAATGAAATAATTAAAGTATGAATAATAAAAAAAAATATACATAAATTAAAAAAAATAAAATGATGAATAGAGAAAAAACTAACTAAAAATGTAAAAATAAAAAAGAAAATTAAAAAAATTAGAAACACTAAAAAATGATAAAAATAATAAATAATAATAAATATAAAATATGAAAAAAAGAAAATTTAAATAAATGAATAGAGGATGTATAAAAATAACAAAATGAAAAAAAGAGACAGCAAAAATAAATATGAAAAAATAAATAAAAAATGAAAATAAATAGGAATAAAATGAATAAAATGATGAAAAAGAATGAATAAAATAATATAAAATAATGAATACAAAATGTAGTATGAATTCATTTAAACAAAGAAAAAATAATATAAAAATCATAAAAAACACCAAGAATGAAATAAATGAAAGCTGAAATAAAATAAAACGAAAAATGTATTAAAAAAAAAGTAAAATTGATATAATATAACAATGATATAAATAATAAAATAATAAATGAAAAACAAATATTTAAACTGATATGATAAAAAAAAAATAAAAATTACGAAAGGAAAAAAAAAAAAACATAGAATAAATATAAGTAAAGGAATGAAAAAAAATAATAATGAAAATACATGAAAGGACAGAAAAAAAAAATAAAAAACAAAATTTAATATGAAATAAAAAATTAAAATAAAAGCATGGTAAAAAAAAAAATAACAAATAAATATGAAAATAAAAACAGTAAAAAAAAAAAAATGAAAATAATGATCATAATAAATAACAATAACAATACTAAAAAGATATAATTAAGAAAAAAATAGCTGAAAAAAAATGAAAAACAATTAATAAGTTAAAAAGTCATGTAAAAGAATAGAATAAAAAAAAAAAAAAAAAAAAAAATAAATAAATGAATAAAAAATGAATATAAGAAAAAAAAACACAAATAAGTATAATAAAAAACAAAAATTATAATAATAAAAAATATAATATTAAAAATATCCAATAAATAAATTGAAATGAACATAATTAAAATAATTAAAACTAATATCTAAAGATAATGAATGAAAATTGAGATGAAAAAAATGCAAATAAATAAGAATGAAAATGATAAATCAGATAAATGATCAAAATATATGACCATGAAAATTATAATTAATGAAATTATATAAAGCATGACATGGGGAAAGAATGAGAAAATTAAAAATTAAAAATAAAAAAATTCTATAAAAAAAAGGTAATTAATCAAGATAAAAAAAAATAAAAAAAAAATAATAAAAATGATATAAAATAATAAATAAATAAAAAATATGAACTCAAAATAATTACCAAAATAATCAAAATGGAAAAAAATGAAGAGAAAAAATAAAATTAAAACATAAAATCAGATTCAAATAACAAACAAAAAAATTAAAAAACATCAAAAAATAAAAAAAATAAAAATGTAAACAAACAAAAAAAAAAGATGAAAAAAAAAAAAATATAAAGAAATATAAAAAAAAAAAGTAGAATAAATAAAAAAAAGAAACAGAAAAAAAAAAATCGAAAAGACAATGAAAAAGAAGATAATTAGTGAAATAAAAATTAATAAAAAAAATAATAAAAAATCAACATATTAAAAAAAAATGAAATAAATATTAGAAAAATGAAGAAATAAATGAAACCACGAATGAAGTTATGGAAATGGAAACTAAAAAAAATTAAATATAAATAAAAAAATATAATAAAAAAATAGAGAATGTATAAAAAAAAAAAAAAAAAAAAAGAGATGAAAGAAAAAAAAAAATAATATAAAAAATAGAGTAAAAAATGAATAAACAAGAATGCAAATGATGATAAAAGAAATATGTTGAAATATAAATTATATAAAATGGATATTAAATAATAAAAAACATAATCAATGATAAAAAATAGTATAATAAAAAAGAGATTAACAGTGGAATATAACTGTAAATAAAAAGATGAACAAATCAAATGAATAAAAATACTAAAAAATAAAAAAAAAAAAATATATACTGAAATGGAATAAAAAAAAAAAAACAAAATAAAAAGTCAAAAAAGTGATCAAAATGCAAATTATTGTAAATAAATAATAAAATCAAAAATAAAATGAAAATAAATTAAAAGAACAGTTCTGACCCATAAGATAGACAAAAATGAAATGAAAAATAAAATATATGAATAAAATTGAAAATGTAAAAAAAATTAAAAAACTAAAAAAATTAAATGAATAATTGAAATAAATTACAAAAGAAAATAAAAAATACGAATATGAAAAACAATTAACAATGTAAATGAAAAAAAAAGGGAAAAAAAAATACGAAAATGAAAAAGTTAAAATGAAGTCTACTTAAAAATAAAAATAAGTAAAACAATGACATAAAAAAATGAATGTATAACAGATAAAATAAAAAAAATACATATAAAAAATAAAAAAAACAAAATAAAGAAATAATGAAATATATGCAAGGAATAAAAAATAAAATAATATATAAAAAACAAAAAAAAAAAAATAAACAAAATACAATGAGATAAGAAATAAAAATATAATAATAAATCAAAATATAATGATTCAGAAATGAAAAAATGATAAAAAATAAAAAAAAAAATGAATGAAACATTAAATTATGAATGACATGAAGATAAAGATTATAGCATAAAAAAACTTTTTAAATGAATTGTATTCGAAATTAATGACAAAAAGACAAAAAAAAAAATAAAAAGCAAATAAGAAATCATAAAAACATAAATTAGATAAAAATTAAAAAAATATAAGATAAATATGAATCAAAAATAAAAATAAGAATTATTGAAAAACGTCCCAAAAAAAAAATGACGATGTAATAAAATAAAGAATTATGAGTATAACTCTTAAATTTTAAGATGACAAATCATGGAAAATGAAATAACTAAATTCATAGTATAGGAAAATAGGCAAATAAATGAAAAAATTAAAAAAATAAAAAATGAAATGAACAAATAAGTAAATGAAGATAAAAATAATGTAATAATATTACATAAAAAAAAATAAAAAAAAGAAAAATACAAAAGAAAAAAGATGTAAAATAAAAAAAAAATATGGAAAAACAAAGAATAAATATTAAAAAAATAAAAAAAAAATAGAGATATAATGTAAAAGGCTTAATAAAATGAAATTGAAGAGAAATATTAGATGAATGTTTAATAAGGATAATGAATAGAAATAAAAAAATTAATAAAATAGACCAAAACGAATGATAAATTAATAAATTAGAAAATAGGAAAAAATGATATAATGGGCATAAAATATAAAATAAATTTAATATAAAATAAAAATTAAGGAAATCAATAATGATTAATATGAAAAAAATATGAATAAAAAAATAATAATATAAAATGAATGAATATGATAAAAATGAAAAAAAATATTCAAACAAAAGAAAAAAATGGAAAAATATGGAATAAGAAACGACCTAAAACAATAATAAATAAATAAGAAAAACAAAAAAAAAGAAATGAGAATAATATTAAAAATACATGATAACTGAGCAAAATAATACAAGAAAATATAAAGAAATAAAAATATGAATACAAATATGAAAAATGAAAAAGAACATGTAAGGGAAAATATGAAAAGGATAAAAATATGTACACATAAAAATAAGAAGTATCCAAAAATGAAAAATACAATAGCAAATAAAAAAATGAAGAATAAAAAAAAAAAAATATAGAAATAAAAAGTTCCAAATAAATCGAGTAATCAATAGGAATAAAAAATAGATAAAAAAATAATAAAATAATAATGAAAAATGAACGAAATGAATGAAAAATGATGATGAGAGTGAAATAAAAATAAAATAAAAAAAATAAAAATGAATGTTAAATAATTGTCATAATAACAAATCAATATAACAATGAATGAATTATAAAATGAGATAAAAAAACAGAATAAATAAATATACAAATCTATGATTAAAATGAAAAAATGATAAATAAAATGGAAAATGTAAAGAAATCGAAGAAAAATATAAATGAAATGAATAATAAACAAAAAGTGAATAAGAAATAAAATTAAAATGAAAAAAACAATAACATGGCCTGTCCAAATAATGAAAATGATGCAAAAGTCGAATATTATGAAACAAATAAATAAAATAAAAAATAATGTTAGGAAAATACATAACAAAAAAATAATATTAAAATCAATAACATGGAAAAATAAGAAAAAAATGAATCAAGCATCTTTCATAAAAAAGACTATAGATGTAAAAAACTTTTACAAACCAAAATTGAATATGAATATGATAGCATTCAAAATAAAAGTAAATAAATGTTGTCTAAAGAAAGAAAAATCAAATTGAGAAAAAAATGATTAAAAGCTAAAAGAATGTTAATATCTAATGAAATTGAAATACAAAATGAAAAAATAGAAGAGAAAATCAGAATATAATATTTTAATTAAAAAAATAATGAAATAAAAAAATAAAAAGTGTTTGTATGAAATGAAAAATAGATGAATAATAAAAAATGAAACAATAATGAGATAAAAATAAAAAAAAATAAAAAAAAATGAGAAATATTAAAAAAAATAATAATAGATAAAATGAATCACGAAAAAATGAATGGACCACAAATGGAAAATGAAAAACCAATAATAAATAAAAAAAAATAACTAAGATTAAAAGGACAAAAATAATATATGAATCATATTAAATAAAATGAAAAATGATAATAAAAGACATGTAGGACCTAAAAGAATAAAATAAAAAATGACAAAAGTAAGATATAAAAGAATAAAAGTAAGTAAAAATAAAATAATATATCATTGTAATATTATATGTATAAATATGATAAAGTATATAAAAATAAAAAACATAAAAAGAAAAAACAGGTATTAATGAAAATGAAATATAATATAAAAATCGAGATAATATATATAATACAAAAAATAAAAAATCAAATAATGAACTAGAATGCGCAAATATAAAAAATAAAATATAAATATTAATAATTCAAACATAAAAAACAATGAAAATGAACATGAATATAAAGAAGACATTATGAATGTACATAAAATGATAATAAAAGCAATATGAAAAAAATATTAGTAATAAGAAAAAAAAAAAAATAATAATAATCCAAATACATAAAGTAAGTATGTAATAAAAAATGAAAGCAAAAACATTAATGAATGTAAATACACGCAAATATTAGAATAAATGAATAAATCAAAAATGTAAAAATCTAATGATATAATAAAATATAAAAAAAGTGAAATAATAATGAAATTTGAATGATATGACAAAAATGAATCAAGAATGAATATTAAAAAAAAAATACTAATCAATAATATAATGAACATTAAAAAGTTCTAACTATATAAATATGATAAAATTAACATAAAGATTCAATAATAACAAAAAAAGTATAAAAAATAAAAATAAATGTATAAATGAAAGAAATAAAATGAAAAATAAAAGCTATATAAATATAAACAAAAATAATAGAAATAAAAAAATAAAAAAATGAAAATAAACAAGAAAAAAAAAAATAATGTAAACAATACAAATAGTTCAAGAACGAATTAAAACGTATGAACGAAATATGAATAAATAAAACTAGACTGAAATGAAGAAAAAATGAAAAACAATGAATGACAGATAAATAAAAAAAAAATTAATAAAAACAATCATCACAATATAATAAAACATAAGTGATTGAAAAAAATATCAAAAAAAAAGGAAATGAAAAATATTAAAAAATGATAAAACTAAAAAAAACAAAATTGATGAAAATGAAAAATTTAAATAAAAAAAAAAAAAAATAAAATGAAACATAAAATAAAATTAAGAATTAAATAAGACGAAAAAATAAAAATATATAAAAAATAGAAATAAATGAAAACAAATGAAATAACAAAAATGAAATTTATGGTAACCAAAAAAAAAAAAAATATCAAAAAAAAAAAAAAAATAATAAATAAAAAAAAATAAAGAAGAGAATATACAATGAAAAGAAAGTATAAACTAAATAAAATTATTGAAATAATGATAAATAAAAATAAAAATATGATAAAATAGTAATGAAAAATAAATACACGGACCTCTGGAAACCATGAGGTGGGATCAGGTGCCATGGAGGAGTAAGCATCCCCTGTCAACAAATTAGATATACAAATGAACTCAACACGAAGAACAGTTGCTAATTCCAAACGGGTTGGGACCAGGTAAGGAGTCAGCGCCCTCTGCTAGCATGCCACATCCGTCGCAAATATTACATGGAAACCTCTCGAGTTTGGTGAAAATGTCATCCGTTAGTTATAAATTTGGTTGGTAAAGGGAATCCCCTGGTTATCTAACATTCTTGAGAGCCAGGGGACTAAATGTTGTTAAACAAGATCTCCGTATCGATCATATAATTTCCTTAGCCTTAGTGACGGTTCCAAGCGTCCATAAACGTATCCCTGCGTGGGTAGTTTATTGGTGAGTCGTTTGGCCCACATAATATAACATTCACCAGAAGAGCATTCCCTTGCATAACGTATACGTTGTGAAATGAAAACGTTATAGACAGGAAAAGACGGAATATTACTATTCAGGAACGGGGAGTTCGTTATATGGAAACTAGAATCATTTGTCATAAAGCGGGGGGTGATGATGACCGTCCTTCCCAGGAGTAAATGTAGGTAAGAAACAGATGCTATCTGTTGTCTCAATGATCTCAAACTCAGCAGGGTACATCTGGTAGAGGTATTTCTAAAATTCAAGATTATTTATAGACAGGACGTCTTCGATGTATCTCTAAGTAAACTGAGCCAAGATAATACTTTTTATTTCCTGTTGAGAATATAGACTGCATCAATTCCGCTTCATACGAATACAAAAAACCATGTCAGCCAGGATAAGGATACAATTGATACCAACTGGAATACCGACTATCTGCCTGAAAACCTCTCCGAATGTCCTAATGGAACGCCATGATCTTGATGATATCGTCTTCAGTGTACTCGGTATTGGAATCGGAGTATTTCTTCATCAAAAAAGATTCGTCATGACCTAAATATTTATAGCTGCGATTTCTATTTTTGTATAAAAATGACTTTCGTATAATAGAAGTTATATATTTAAGTTTCTGGTGAGGCGTTGTTGTGTAAATTCAAAACACCTGATGCTTGTAGGTGAGATTAAAAAAAAAATGCATTGGTCAAATATGAAATGGCATAATTTGAAAACTATGGTCTAATCATGGGTTGAATATAAGATAACTTTATAAATAGATAATCTTGTCGTAGGGATCGACCTATCTAGTAAACAAGGTTGCTGACAGTGTTTTTCTTGCCTACAGTTCTCTAGACAACGTTGATTTATTTGCTGATACCTTACATCTTCATTTCTATGTAGGTCAGTTATGATCGACCAGTTTAATTTGGCAAAAGGGTAAATGAACAAGCAATATTTTGTCCTACGATTTTTATCAGTGAAAAATATCGTTTTGCACTGAAACTTAAAACTACTGTTTCATTTTTTATTGAAAGGGAATCGTGTAAACTTTGTGTTGACGTGAGCTCCCCTTTATGTAATGTAGGACACAACAGATCTGACGAACTTAAAGTCGTTATCATCTTGGAATTTCCACAATCTATTTTAAAATGTCAAGGTTCTTTCTTTAATTTTTCTATAGATTATATTCAATTCTCAAGAAACTATATTACTACTTTAGGATGATAAGATTAAATTTCAAGTGTCTGTGGTTGTAACTTGAAAATGCAAGAAAAATCTTGATATTTCAAGATAAAAAGTTATAATTTCGAAGTAATGACATGAAAATTCAAGATAATTTATGCATATTTCCGTACAAATCTGTATGGTGGTCCATTGTGGTCGGATTATTATTTATAAAACTTAGTTTATCTTGAAATGTCTGAAAAAACTGTCTTTGAAATTTTAGATTCTTCCTTGAATTTACAAGAAACTATCCTGATATTTCCAGATTATAATTTGCAAATAAAGATACGATCTTGAAATTTCAAGATGATCATTCGAAAATTTAAGAAACTGTCTTGAAATTTAACGATAGTAACTTTTAAAGTTAAGACAAATCAATGATGGAATAATGATTTTCAACTTTTTCATGTTCAAGTGTTTATGACCTTCTGTCTTCGCCTGGTTCTTGCAACTGAGACATCGCATTTTTGCGAAAGCCAGTCGAATTTCTTGACCTCACAAAGCATTTTCAATTTTCAGTGCGTCCGAGGTATGACCGGGGTGTCGAGTATTGTAGCGTCATCAAATTTAAAAATTGTTCGCGCAAAAATGGATAGGACAATTATTTTTGCATTAGTAGTTCACTAGTTAATTTATAGTACTAGTATACTTTTGTTACACCAAAAGATCAACCTTTTTGTGTAACTATACATTAGGATAGTAAAGAAACGTTAATCTACCCAAAACAAATCTCAATATTTCTTGATTTATTGAATGATTTTGTACTATTAAGTGCTCTATGAAAATAAGTAAATGTATCATATATTTCTTGTTTTTCTTTCTAAGTGTTGTAACAGAAATCTTGTACATACAATAAAACTTCGCTTTGCTGCCACTCTTTGTTCAGCCCAAATTTGGCATTATAAACTGGGTTTGGTGATAAGATGAGTGAAACCTTAAACAAAATTAAAGGGAAGATTGGAAAAGTGGACTTTCAAAAATGGCGGAAAGTGAGGTGACAAATGAAACGAGGGACATTATAAAGAGGTTTTACTGTATTGTATAGCGAATTCAATAATTGTAAAAGACGGAGGTTATTGGCACGGGAATATCGAAAATCGTGTTTGATGACAATTTTACGGTCGGTTCCTCTGTTTCACGAAATAAGATATTAAGTTCTAGTGGTTGTTGAATCGTCTGTACTAATCGTGACGAGGATTTTTAGATTTTATTTTATAAAATTTTATATCTAACAAAGTCTCTTTTTCAAACTTACATGAAATCCATAGTTTCTGAAAAACAGTTTATATCCTGGACAGCCTGAAGATTTATACTTAGGTATTTGAGATTTTATATTTATATCAGGGATGATGTAAATCATATTTGGATAATAAAGTATTAAGGCAAGTCGAAAGTTTAACTTTTAATTTGTCTCAAATTCACAGTATTTATGTAATTATTATCTACTTGTATACAATGACTTACGAGTGGCATTTAGCTTCATGACGTTTGTAGCGAAAGCCAAGTATTATAATTTTTCACTATTTTAAATCATCCCTGGGAACCGATATGATATTTGATGAATCTAAGTTGAGCTCTTGACTACATGTTTCTTTTCTTAAGATGCTTTTTCCTACCATGTAATAATAACATTGTGTCAAATACATGCTTCTGTGAAAAGGCGGAACGTACACTCATTTTTTCTCGATTTTTTTCTACTTTTACTACTTGTATTTTATTTATAATAACAAATAAGAGCTATACACACACAGAAAAAAAACTTATTTTGTGGAAATAAGGTAAGGCCCAGTGTGGTGTTCATATACAAATAGTAAGGTTGAGTTTATCAATCGCAATTGAAAAAGTGCCAAACCTAGGTTTCTAAAGCAAGTTTTACAACCTGTATAGGAATTTCTTTTTTTGTGGAAATCTAACACATTAGTGTAAACCATTTATAGATACCACCTTTCTGATGGTGTATTGATTTAAAAGATCAAACTGAAAATATGAAATTTATATTTTTATGGCAACGACAGTCAGTTAATTTAAATAAAATTAGAAATATAACCAATCATCATACACTCGTGTGGGATAGTGAAATTGCACCAAAAATCAAAACCTCGTCGGAGACCGTGAATCGTGTCCCCTCGTGATATTTCACTATTCAATACTGAACGATTCTGTTAGTTTATGAATATTCATTGGTCACATGGTCTGCCGCTAGATGTCGCCATGCAAAATAGCTGTAAATGACGTCAACTACGTAACCAATTGGCCCCATTTCGTTTCCGATTACAGATGACTCAGCGTTTACGGTAAATATCAATACCGCTCTAGTCATATCTATTTCATCTGAAAAATGTTACAAACCTGTATCCATATCACATAGTATTAGGGGCATAATTAATTGTCCGAATGATCTAAATAAATATAGATATGTACATCAATATGTTACATTCATATATACAAAAACGAAAAAAAGAAACAAATACATTTGTATATTGGGAACTGAATAAGATATCGCATATCAGAAATAGCATCTGCTGTGCATCACGAAAGAAACAAATATGTCGAAATTTATCCGGGATTGATGGTCACTTAATCACATCTACTCGTTATCATTCCGTTATTAAACACAAGACGATTCTTTATCGCTGTTTGCAACGCTCACACTATACTTTGTTGCGCTATTCTACTCTATATCTCGCTATAATAAAAACTCTCCGTGGACCAACCTGGCGTAAAGGTGATCATACGTGTAGATTACATACTATGAACGGCGATACTCAGGGAAATTTACCAAATTGGTTTAATCATTTATTAAGGTAATGCTGCCACACAACAAAGTAAAGCACATATACACCTGGGATACGAACAACTCTTTCCATAAAAATCTTCACAATATGTAAACTGCCGATATTTGCGTGTTACAGCGCTATGATAGGACATTTGTGATAGGTTTACTTGCTCGAATTTGGTACTTTAAACAATAATTAATCCCATCTCAACCATTTCTCCAACTGAAAAGGGCGCAATGATAATGCACGGGTCAACGGAAATGTGAAATTGACAATGGTAGATTGCATTAAATTGTACACCCATCTGTCAACCGTTGTGAAATAAACAGCACGAATTCAGGCTTTCATACCGTGCATGATCGTCATGTAAATCTTTTGTGATATAGTTTAATCATATTAACGCAATATAATTTGTAAATGTTGAAAGTCGGCATCAAAATGACAGAATAAATTTATACTTAGAAGATCTGCGGCGATAAAGTGTCGCATCAGTTGATGGAAATGCTTTGAGTTTTTTTAATAGTTAGGAATTAGGGGTTCGACTAAGGATATATAGTCAAATGAAAGAATTGTTATAATTACCTTTATCTTTATTATTATTACTATATTTATAATTATTATTATTAACATTATTATTACCGTGTGTGTGTGTGTGTGTGTGTGTGTGTGTGTGTGTGTGTGTGTGTGTGTGTGTGTGTTCAGATTTGTAACCAAACGTATTAACAAACTGGGCATCATAAATATAAAAATATTTATCTGTATCAGTTGGCGATATAAATGCTCTGTGGATAAGAACATAACAGGCAATATCGGAAAATATATCGAATCCTTGTTTAACGGCATTTTGAGGCCATATTGTTATAAGTAGTATCATACGAGGCGAACATTGACACAGACAATCGGTATTACTAAGAATGTTTGAATAGTTTATGAGATTATATATATATATATATATATATATATATATATATATATATATATATATATATATATATATATATATATATATATATATATATATATAATATATATATATATATATATATATATAATAGTTTAAAAGAAAAAAGGCTCGGGAATAGTTGTCATCGTTCAGTGTTTTAAATTCCGGATAAATCAATAGAATAATCAATATTCCGTATAAATCAATAGAATGTCCAGGACATAAATACAAATCCGGTAAAAAAGGACAAACACGGACCTCTGAAAATCAAGAGGTGGGATCAGGTGCCATGGAGGAGTAAGCATCCCCTGTCTGCAACAATCTGATATTTCGCTATCCTTCCCTCACCTAGCGTTTGACTATTGTTCTTTCCATTGAAACAGTATAAAATATCAACTACATCCATTTTGCAAACAGACGATACAACAAACATATGTTTAAAAGCTGTTTCGGCACTTCCGGCTCTACAGAGTGGAACAATATTTTTCCCGAGATCCGAATTCGCTGACAAGCCGGTGTCAAGTGAGACATAAGTTATTTCAAGATAAATATTTTACAATTATCATTTTTTATACAACGACCTTGTTTACAGTTTATATTTTCATGTTTCCACGTTTAGGTAAAACCCCAGTTAAATAAAATAGTGAAAATATTATACTTTGTTTTAATGTCTAGACTTTCTATTTTTTCGTATATTCTTACTCATCCATGGCACCTGATCCCACTTCTGGATTTCCAGAGGTCCGTGTTTGTCCAAATTCACCAGATTTGTTTATGTGTCCTGAACATCCTGAAGATTTATACTTTGGTATCCAAGATTTTTATATCTGTTCAAATATAATTCTCTAATTGTTTTGTAAAACCCCTTGTTTTAAAAACTGTGCTTACCAACGGAGCTAAAGGAGAAATCCAAGTAGTCCAAGCTTGTAGGAACACCATATAACCACTACTATACTATAATGTTTTCACTTTTTGGTAAACCCCTGGTTAATAAAAAAATTATTATATGATACCTATACGCCCGTTTCGAGATACCATTTTAAGCAATTTCAGACATGTGGCTTTCAATACAATGTCATTGAATTTTTAAATGAATTATACTCATACATCGGTATTTGAACTGAATACATTTCTAAATGCCACGAGGTTTTGAAAAAAAAAAAATGAGTTGAACTAGTAGAAGCATACCCTTTCTTATTTCCACATTGCAATTCTTAATTCATTGAATGTCCAGTAGACCAATACCGTATATTTATACCTGCAATGTGGAGAGGATCTGGGTTTGACTACGGGTTCATTGGTGACCATCACGAACTTTAAGATATGACAAAAGCTTGATCTCCATATATTTTGTGCAGGTCGACTAATTTTGAAGGCTTTGATATATTTGACATTCCTAGACACATAATTATATTTAGCATCCCAATGAGAAAAATCTCACCCAACCCTGCCAAATATAAAGCGATATAAGATCATGGATAGGTGTATAAATAGGTCGCCCATCTTCTCAATATTTAGCACATTCCGGTTCCATTGACGAAAAAAATTAAACATCTATAAGAAAAACACGAACAGTTGTATTTACTTATTACGTACCTTCTGTGATCAAATGGCCAAATATTTTATTATCTTTAAACCTGCCACGAATATACCCTTTAATTAGTAATACTTCTGAGTCTTCACATAATTATTTTGGTAGATCTGAAATCTAACAATGAAATCGACTTGGGTTTTATTTCCAAAACGTTTTTTCCTACTTGAGATGTACATTCTGATATTTACCTACGTAAATGTACTGACTAATTCGCCAGTTTCACTCCTTGACTTTCTCGCCGCATTTAGAACTGTCGCATGTAAGAAGGATAAATATTGTAAACGTCGTCGTTTAACTTTAAATGTTATTTACATCTCTGTCGACCTTGGTAGATACACATTCGGTTTTGCTTATTTACTAAATTTCCCACCGTAATTCATTTTGCAGCGAAGCATGAAAACTTTAGCAAACTTACCTGATATCGCGTTTGAATAAATATGAAACCAACTTTGATAAGTATATTAGTAAGAGCTTTATATATACTTGATGAGCCATTTGATTTGCTCTCTTTGTAAACATTTTACATCTTCCAGGGATTCTCCATAGGACCTCATAAACGCCTCATCAACTCACGAATCTTTTATTAACATTTTAGCGACGAACAAAATGGGTATTAAAAAGACGGGGCAAATTTATTCATTTTACCCCCCATGTGAAGAGGTACGCGTCGTGAGAACATAATTGTATGGGGGCAGTTTACAATAGCTGTATTACTAAGAAGTTAATAAATATAATCCGACTCAAAATCTTCTTGTACCTTTGGAATTAATACCATTCATCGCAAACATATGGCGAATCAATCAAAAGCTCGTAAGAGTTGGACGCATAACTCTTCGACGAGGAGGGGCAAATGGTCCAGAGCACGTGTTATTATTTTGAAAACAACACAGAACAATGTAGGTTGCAAATCCGGAGAGGACGAGGTCGAGGGCTTTTAGAAGAACTTGAAAAAGAGCAAATTTAACCTTTCGCACCTTCTCAATACAAACACCGCTATAAAATAAAATATGATTGAAGATAATATTGAAGTGAGCTCACTGTTTTTTCAATTATGATATCCAATTCCCAGATTTGCCGAGGTAATTACACTTCTAACAAATTCAAATACGTTGGTTCGGCTTGTTGATACTAAAAATTTAATGTAAATGTCAACAGCAAACATATGTCAGAAAACAATTAAGACGAATGTAGAGAAAGACAGAGTTCTTAAGTTCACTTGCAAAATGAAACTGAATATTTTATGTGCAGATTTTGTCGACTTTCTACCGTCTGTTCAATTAAACTATTAACACTAAAACACGCACCTTAAAGATTCAAGATGAAATTTCCACAGAAGTATATGTTTGGAAAAATAACACCCTGGAAGACATATAGAGGAAATATTGTAAATAAAAGTCAGTAGAAACACAAAATATTTGAGAATGTAAAAATTGATAAAGCTTTATACATGTATATTTACCAATAGTATTTACATGTAGATCGTTATAGCTAAAATGCTCTGAATATTCATGGTAAAGCCGTAATTAATATATATATATAAATATATATATATATATATATATATATATATATATATATATATATATATATATATATATATATATATATATATATATATATATATATGTGTGTGTGTGTGTGTGTGTGTGTGTGTGTGTGTGTGTGTGTGTGTTTCTTTATGGACAAACTATTTAAACGTCGAATTAAGCACCATTTGGCAATCAAAATATGGGGAATTTATGGGAATTATTAATTCTTGTTTCGTTTTGTTTATATAAATATTGACAGTATATTTACTGTATATAGTATATAATTTATAAAGATATAACAAATCTCAGATACCAAAGTATAAATCAATAGAATCTCCAGGACATAGATAATATTTATAGAATAATGACTACAAAAACGTATAAGTTAAGCATTCATTTTTTTTCCTGTTAGTTCTATACAAGAAAATGGCGAATTTAAATTCATAAATTACATTATTTGTTATCGTTCACAACTGACAAATATTTTTATTTTATGAATCGTTTCAATTGCCACATACACGAATTGAACAAGTCTTCCTATACAGAAATAAATCAGAAGACAAATTAATACTGTTATCTTATAATTAATCTATTTTCTTTTTGACAATTAATGTTGGTTTCAATTTGTTCTCGTTCACTGCTCTAGAGCTACGGCTATTGTAGTCACATGACTTGTGATCTAATTATACATAATACTGTGTCTAAGGTGGCACGCGGGGTGTTATAAACTCCGCCCACCTCAGTTGGAAATTATTTCATTGGCTTCCGTTATAATATTGATGCTTGCTGTTGATAAATTCTGATATTTGACACAGGTGAAGATCTAATTTGATGCGAAATCGATTTATAACTTTACAATCACAGCGAAAAGAATGAAAAGAAATGTCAGTGAAAGATTTCACCTCATAAGACAAACGTTTCGTCCTCTCTGACCGACTAATCCGACAGCATTTATGAACTGGAGGCATTTTGGCAGTCGAGGCTCTTTATCCTAAATGCGTTTATAATATACCCTTAACTTGGTAGTCTTAATACCCCAATTGTTCGCTTCATTGACCAACAATCTCATATTTTGTATTTTGAACCTGAGAAAACGTGGGATAGTTTTGAAAATTATGTGATAAAATATTATGTATTCGAGGCCGCATAATTACATGTTTTATTTTTAGTCGTTTACGTTGGGACATCTTAGTTCTCGTTGGCTATGGATGTTAAGCGTCGTAATTAATTTATTAGGTTCAAGATTACGGACAAATTTACAGAGAATTCGGTCTGTTGTTGTTGTTATTTGTTAAAAGGAGTGAACTCTGTTAAGATGTTTCAAATTATAATATTTCAGGACTTGCCTCAATAACTAAAACGGACGATTTTTGTTTTGCTCCAGAAAGGTGTATTTGTCACCGTGAATATAAGGATATAAAAACTATTGATTTACATTGAGCGGCATGGCGGCATCGGACTCTGTACCATCATCTCCGTCACATAAGAAAGAGTCACTAACTGAGGAACGAGTAGATTCGGATGACGAAAATAAGAAAAAACATTGCTCATCAGCTGTAGACGAAAAAGAATTTCTGGAAACCGATAAAAAGAAATCTATTTCTAATGACTGTCACCCGTCACCGGACAATGTCACTTACAGCCCTATCATAAACATACCAAGACGATCCTTCTTAATAACCGATATTTTGTCTGATCGACATAAAGATACTAAGACTTTTTCAGCATTTCGGCCATTACGGGTACCTGCAAGTTTCTTGACGCCGCCTAATTGTAGCGGAGAGGGTAGTTTCTCTATTCGTAGCGGACTGAACTTTAATTCTGGTATGAAGAGAGACTCGGATGGCTTTAAAAGTGATGAAAATGACAGAGATGATGATGAAGATGACGATGATATAGATGATGATGAAAGTAATGATAACAAAGGTATGCAATTATATATATTGTAACAAACTTATTCTAATTCTGAGACACAACTTAAATTTTGTAGTGTATATATTATTTTCGTGTACCCGCCTCAAATTTATCAGTGGACCTGTTATATCCATTTAAGGACAATTACATTACAACGGAAATTAATCTTAAGTTTGAATCAACTATTTATAGGAGTAACAGGGGGGTGGGGGGGTAAAGGGATGAGAAGAGGGGGAGAGGAGAAGGGGGGTGGGAAGGGGGGGGGGGGGGGGAGGAGGAGGAGGAAAGAGGAGAGGAGGGGGGGGGGGGGGGGGGTTGTGAAGGGAAGGGGGAGGGGAGGAGAGTAACTATATGCATTGCTTTAATGAAATACACATTTTACAGATGTACATTTAAATAATCAAATCAATTAGAATTAAGAACATCATGCAATCGAGTGGTTTTTCTTGCAACTAGTAATATGTCCCCCTCTGTATAAATTTGAGAAATTTTAAGTACTTGAAGATATATAAACTTCGGCAAAAATAAAAGTAAATTCTGGGAAGAATGACACTTATATTGTCAGGAAAAATGTCCTTTAGCGAGTAAATTTCACCTGAAACTGGCCCGAACCATTTGCAACATATATCAGAAAATGACATTCACATTGTGAAAAGAGAAAAATCCAAAGCTTCAAACTTATCTTTTAAATTGATATAAACATGTAGATATTAACTATTTTGAATGAGCCAAAGCTATTACAATTTATATATATATATATATATATATATATATATATATATATATATATATATATATATATATATATATATATCAGTCAAAGGACTCATTACACGGACAAATATATGCCCATGTGTGTTCTTGTTGTTACTCGTTTAAGTACCTTATGTAATTCGTATTATGACTTGTATCTATTTCCTGAGATCCAACAGCCTTGGATACGTGTAGTGTTGTCGGTTTTGCTTTAAGTCTTTTGTATATAGCTACACACAAGGTATAATTTGATTATTAAGTTGTCTCTGAAGAAAAATTAGAAATCAAATTGTACATGAAATGTTGATTTATATATATATATATATATATATATATATATATATATATATATATATATATATATATATATATATATATATATATATATATATATATATATATCAACTAGCAAATACATGCGATACAAGAAATATAATTTGTCGATTCTTTAGTTCTAACATTATATCACTATTTCTGTGACGTCCAACTGTTTCCCTGTTACTTTAAAGACATTTTCTCTGCCATCAACACAGAGATTATAATTATTTGATGTCATTTTGATAATTTCGACAATTTTCGTATTTATCTGATATCCGATATCTTTACGTTTATGAAGGTAGTTTAGTTTCTACATCTGAATAACAATAAGGAATAGCGTAATTGACATTGTCAATTTCATGTTGTGATTTCTTTCCCGTATCATCATTGCAGGACATTTTTGTACAAGTAGAAAACAGCTTGAACTGGTCTTGCTCATGTATTTAGTCAATTACGATATTTTTAAACACAAGTATTTATTTTCCTTAATGCGTAGTATACATGGTTTCAGAATAGATATGTTACTTATGGAACTAAAAATAGTAACAAATTATGATGTTTCAAACTGTGAATTAAAAAAAGATGAATTGTGAAGATATTCATTATAATGATAAATATTTCGTTTTGCTTTATTTTGTGTTTGGAAATGGAGCACTTCTTGTTACATGTCATCGAGATGTCGTTTATTCATTTCCAATTTACCAAAATTGGAAATGAATAAACGACCAAGGTGTAAGCTTTTACTTCACGTATAGGGATAAATAATAATGCACATTTCAGGTTTTCTTAACTATGTTCAGAATAAATTGGTTTCCATTTTTACTGTTTTATATCACTTATCACTAACATTTAGACGTCACCAGATGTAGGCGGAGTATCATATTTGAAATCCAATTCTATGCTTTCCGACTCCGATAATGATACGAAGTTTTTTTTTATAAAAAAATCCATCGTATTGTGAATGGGATAAGTTCAAAATGAAAGATTAGTGAATACTGCACACCATTGTGCAAACAAAGAGTCACTCCTTTTGCTAAATTTGCAAGGTCTGACCGGAAGTCGAGCCACAAACTTGTCACGCGCGAAGCTAATTAAATCTTTACCACCCCTGAGACCACCACGAGCGGTCTTGAAATAATTCCCATTAACACATCATTTTGAATATTTTTATGTTCAAGGCAAAGCATATATAGAATATTTTGTCGTATCTAAATGTTATATTTTGTCGTACCTAATAGTTATATTTTGTCGTGCTTAATGATTGTACATTTTCTCATGCGGTATGGTTATATTTTATTGTATCGAATCATTATATTTTGTCGTGCCGAATAGTTATATCAAGTCATTCCTGATAGTTTTATTTTCTCGTACAGAATGGTTATATTTTGTCATATCTAATTGTTCAAATTTGCCGTGCCTGGTAGATATACTTTGTCGCAACGAATGGTAAGTCGATTTTGTCGTAGTTAATGGATATATTTTGTCGTATCTAATGGTTATATTCTATCGTATTTTTAAAATGGTTTATTATGTCGACATGACAACATATAACCATTCAGCAAAACAAAATACACCCATTAAGCACGACAAAATATAACCACTAAGCACGACAAAATATAATCATTAAGCACGACAAAAAATAACACTTAGATATAAATATAAATATAACATACGACAACATATGACCATTACGCACGATAAAAAATAACCATTAGGAACGAAATAACCCGGGCAAATATACCCCGGACAAAACAGATATGACAAATATAACTACCAGACATGATAAAATATAACTATTAGGGACGGTAAAATTTACCTGTTAGAAACGGTAAAATATAACTATTAGGGACGGTAAAATATACCTGTTAGGAACGGTAAAATATAACTATTAGGGACGGTAAAATTTACCTGTTAGGAACGGTAAAATATAACTATTAGGGACAGTAAAATTTAACAATTAGGCATAATAACCGTTACGAACAACAAAACATTATTTTCAGGCATCATAACATGATTTTACACACACACACACACACACACACACACACACACACACACACACACACACACACACACACACACACATATATATATATATATATATATATATATATATATGTGTGTGTGTGTGTGTGTGGGTGGGTGGGTGGGTGTGGGTGTATGCTGTATTGCCTGTAAATATTACCATTACCTGTTGCTTCACATTGACTCTGTAAAGATGGGAGTAAGAGACCAAACAAATGAATCAGGCAAGGCCTTTTGTCGATATTATTACAAGTATTGTATGGTTATTAACTGTCTATATAGAACATATTTTGTAGAGTTTTCGAAATAGTCATACATTTCTTGTATGAAAACATCTTCCATTTTTTTAAAGATTGACCAGACAATGCTTTACATCAGTTACATATTGATCCCCCCAAAAATATCGTAGCCCATAAGTTAATACATGTATTCAAAATGATTCCGCATGGAACACTATATATTGTTCTTTACATTCTAAATATCAGTCAGATTGTTGGAAATATCAGTTTTAGTCGAATAGGAGTAAAAATATCTCTTGACTTCGAATCCATTTACCATGATTCAGGCAAAGAACATTATCCCGTTTATGAAAACTCGATGATTCACGAAATTTCCTTGATCAAGAAACAGTAGAATATTAACGGACAAGAAATTAGCAAAAATGATCATACTATTTCGATAACGGAGAGTTTTTTCTCGATATTAAACATCATGCCTTGTCGATATGATTATGAAACTATATTATAAAGAATCGAGTTGAAATTGTCGAAGATAAAACCAATTATATTAACAACCTGCTTATCACAACTACAATTGACACATACTCCAAATGTACACCGATGTGTATTTTCTTTACTTTAATCAACAAGAAGATCAATACATCTAAAAAAGAACATTGCGGATTTCATATGGTCCTTCCCTAACATTTACATGGGACGGTGGTAGAATGTGAAATAAAGTCGTCAGCGATACAATTTTCTTCATTGCTGAGGGGGCGTTAGTTGTGTAATTTTAAATTATATTTCCTTTTTTTTTCTTAAATTGATACACAATACACCAAACAGATATATACACAGGCATATCAATTCTTATTTTGTGATGATTACTTGAGAAACTCAGGTTTGATACTTTTCAATTGGAAATGATTAACTAAACCTTACTAATTGTATACGGGTACCACACTGGACCTGACCTTATTTTCACAAACTATATATGAATATAAGATTTTTATGCATGTATATAGCTCTAATTTGTTATTGTACATCAACTACAAGTGTTTAAAGTAGAAAGAATCTGAATGAATATATTAGAAATTGATTTTAACATTGTTTTTGATTGTTCAACTTCTTAAAAATTAATTTTCTATTTTGTTTATGTATACATAGATTTCATCCAGGGCATTTTCTTTTAGAATTTGCAAATTCAGTTGGGACATACACAATTCATGGCGTTTTGTGATTTCATTAAACATACTAAATAAAACTCTCTAAAGAAGTGTCAAATTACTCGTTTTTTGTTTATTCCATTGGTTTATCTAAAATTAATTATGATCAACTTACCAAAACAATTAAAAAGTCTGAAATTTTGCCCTACACACAGTTATTCGAGAATGCGCACCTTTACTGTGAGTGAGAGTGAATAAACTTCAACTGCATACCGATACTCGTAGGCATGGGAACATACAAAATATTAAAAAGTAGAAAATATGGAATTAATTTAAATTGACATCTAAGATATAAATTTCCGTTAATAGATAATACACAACTACACAACACATCATCACCCGCATCTCCCACACCTCCCACACCCTCCTACACCTCTCACACCCCACCACTGAGATGACAATCAGCACCCGACACTTAACACATACAAAGATACGTAAAAGTGTGATCTGATTAACGCATGATTTCGCATTTAGTTTGATCTTTGATTATCTGATAATCAAAAGTAAATAAAAACGATAAATCCAGGATGTTCCGAAATTGACACGCAAGGAATATTTAGTTTCGATAAAAATCACAAAACGAATTTGGCTAATCGAATTTAAAATAGGAACAAATGCGAATCACCTTAAAGGTTTAAGAGCTTATTTGCTTTAAGTAAATTAACGGATATTCTCTCTTGTGTGGCCAAACAAGGCATGTGCAGGCTCTTTTAATGACGAAAAAAGAAAACGTTAAGGTTTGTTTACTGTGATTTGGGAAAATAAACAACCCATTAAAGGGACAAAAAAATTGGGGCGTTTGGGGGCGTGTTGAACGTTTATTTTGGATGGTACTGATTTAAATTAGAGATAAAAGTAATTCCAATTAAATTTCGTTATGAAAGATCGTGTTCTGTATGCAGGAAATACGATGTTTTAATTGGACTGCTCATCGCAGTAGTCAATAATACTTGAAGTAGAATTGAACGTAATCATGATATTATTATCGTCTCATCTTTTGAAATCGACGTCATAACTCATCGTCTAGACATCTCTCTCTCTCTGTCTTTCTCTCTCTCTGTCTTTCTCTCTGTGTCTTTCTCTCTGTCTGTCTTTCTCTGTCTCCCTGTCTGTCCCTCTCTTTAAATTTTGCTGACACCGAGAGAGCAATTATTTTCCGACTATATTTATGCTTTACGTTGAATAGATAACAATAACAGAAATGTTAACATACACAGTTTTAAGATTCGATTCCAGACCAGGCAGTCCAGTATTAAGTAAAATATCTACTGATTACGTCACTATTAACGACCACATGTCGATAGCTTTTCGGTAAGAATACACTAGTCTAGAACTTTGGATTATAGAAACTTGCTTCACGAATTTGAAACCACCGCATTTTAATTCTGACATAGACATGCCTTACAGTATCAAATGAAAATGAGTAAGTACCAATGGATAATCGAAACTTCAAGTCCATTGGAATACGAAAACTTAGATATATAAAATAGGAAAATGAACATCCCTATCTCCTCGCCAAGTGCTTAACATAAATGTTGCACATCTGATGAATTTGTTGAACCAAAGACAATCAAATAGCAAAGGACCCCGTTTGTGTTCACGTAATCCTTCTTACGGAAAATGGAAGCGTCATATTTTTCATTGGATGGAACCGGACTAATAACTTCGTAAATGGTTATGGTTGAATGTATCAGTTAATTTAATAATGAATTTGATTTCGTTTATCTTGCAGACCGGAAGAATGATTCGTGTTGTAGCGACAGTTCATCGTCCTCTTTAAAGCAGAAAAAACCCCGAAAAGCACGAACAGCATTTACAGACCACCAACTTAACAGTTTAGAGAAAAATTTCGAGCGTCAGAAATACCTCAGTGTTCAAGACAGGATGGAACTGGCAGCTAAACTGAATCTCACAGACACACAGGTCAAAACCTGGTATCAAAACAGAAGGTAAGAACTGTGAAACCATTGGTTAATATTTTAAGACCCCCAAACTGTAACTACTTTATATCAACTTTTATAACAGCTCATTGAATAAGGTCCTCGTATATCATAGACTGATATCAAATGACATCTAATGTATGTTTTTATTGTGCGTTTTTTCGACTGTCTGGTAGGTATTTGAACTATGAGTTGACACAATACATAAATTAAACATAAATTTATGGGTTTACTGAAAAGGTTTTCTGATTATTGCTAATTTATAATCATGGCATTCGCTAACTTTTGAATTAAAACTTTAGTTCAAATTTAAACTTGATAGTCATGCGCTAGCTTTTAGATTTCCAATGAAAGTAGTCATATATGTTAACCGTAGATTTATATAATTGCCTTTTAAACTCTTCATTTCTAGCTTTTCTGTATAAGACTTTATTTTGTCATTTATGCTTTGCTTATTTTACATAATTTTGTCTATTAGTACTGCATGATCATGTGTATCTCTTTGATTTTTGTTTGTTATTTTAATCGAGACATTATTTTTCTGCTTTATTGGTGAACAAAAGATGTCATAATTAATATGTCGCTATCTAAAATTTACAAAGGATTCTAAAACTAATAGGATAGATCAAAATCCAAATGTTTTATTGACTCTCGGTTTTCAAACACTAGTAGAACGTGTAGCATCATATTGTGTTTATTTCTAGCGCGGGGAATCTGAAATGTTTCTACATTGGTACTATTTGTGCTCTATCGCGAGTCAGGAGACCTAAAAGCACTAAGATCTGTCGCCGACAGAAATTTAAAATATTTTATCCAATATTGTATGTTATATATAAAATATAAGTTTATCTTGTACACATATTAGAAAGAGTCAACGTTCCGCAAATGTTACGGTCGGTATAATAGCTTTTTTTGCGATTACTCTGTTTCACAAAGTGAAATGTTGAGTTACCTGTTCGACGGGGGTTGTTGAGACGTATGTTCCAATTATTACGAGGATTCGTTCCTCATGTATATCATTTTAATTTGACTGTGGACTTACGGCGGTGGGTGTGACCGGTCGGTAGGGGATGCTTACTCCTCCATGGCACCCAATCCCAACTTTTGATTTCAAGGGGTCCGTGTTTGTCCATTTTTTACCAGATTTGTACTTATATCCTGGATATCCTAAAGATCTATACTTTGGTATCTGAGATTTTTTATATTTGTTAAAGAACAGATACATGGGTGATAATGGGATAAACTTACCAAACATAACCCGGTGCAACAGCTAGTTAGAATCCATCATCTCAAATGAAATATTGATTTGACTTTTTACGAAGATAAACGAATGTCACGAATGGAGGTGCGATTGGGAGAAAAGGCTGGACGTAAATGCTCGAATTTATAGCACACTCAAGAAAAAGAATCATTATATGTTTTTTTTTCGAAATTGTGTCAGTTTCAACAAATGTTTAACCCTTCTAACCCTGAGTATCTAGATGGTATGCTCTTTTCGACTGTTTAGACAAGTATATTATTGCCTCTAAGGTTTAGAGGTTTCAACAGAAAAGTTTTCCATGTGTCTGATCTAGAGGTCACTTGTATATTATGTAAGAAAATACAGTATTTACTATATGCCCCATGAACCATGTTCAAAAAATAAAAAGCAATTCTGAAAAAAATCCAATGCCTTTTTAAGATAAAGTTAATCATTGTTTTGTTTTGCTATTATCAGGTGTACGTCTTTCATGCGACATTTTGTTACTAGGAATAGACTTTGCTTTATTAGCCTCTTGCATAAGGAACCATTATTTCTTTAAAAAATTGCTTGCACTGTTAGTGATTGCTATTTAGTAAGGCGCTAGTATAAGTAACGTTTGTATCCAAAATGGTGCGCAAATACTGTGAGCAATCTGTTTTATCAGGCGCCAGTACAGAGATTAGTTCTCTAAAACGATGCGGAAATACTGCTAGTGACTGTTATCTTGTCGGGCTCTAATACGTAACGATTAGGTCTCTGAAATGATGCGCAAATACTTTAGTGTTGTATGTTTTATCTGGCGTTAGTACAAAGAAATTAGTTCTATAAATATTATAAACATAATACCAAAGTTACAATAATGATGTGCAAAGACTGTTTATATTTGCTGTTTTATCATGTGCTAGTACAAAGAGATTTTGTCTCTCTTCCAAAACTCTTGCGCTAATTAAAAGAGCTTTGGTCTCCATACACAGTCAGTAATTGCTACTATATAGGGAGATAATATGACGAACTTTGGTACCCCAAATACCAGACTTACTAATACAGTTAGTAATTGCTGTTATATCAGGCGCTTTGATCCTATATGAGCTACTTTTTTAGAAATAGAATAGAGTTTTAGGCCACACCCAACATTTTTTTTTCAGTTATATAGTAGCAGTTAATTTTCATTGCTGGAGGAGAGAACCCGGTTACAACTTATCCAGGAAGAGACCAGAGGCTTTCCGCAAGTAAATCTGATAAAAACATTTGCATCAACACACTATAGTATAGGATCTAAATGACTTTGGTATGTTTGCGGTACATTGTAATTGCTGCTTTATCAGGAGCATGAAAGATTTCATTTTTCACAATACTTTCAAATACTGATAGTATGTATTACTTTATCGAGTAGTAGTGTAGAGAGAATTCGTCTATCAGCTTTCAGAATGTTAAAAAATTATTTTGTATCATATCCGCTGTTGATCGAAGTGAATATTTTGTTGTTTTCCGTGGCATAAAATATAAATTTGACGTTAACGATAATTTGACGTATGATTTATGGACATGAGCTCTTGCCGTCGCTAAATTCAACAACATTCCATAACTGTCACTTTTATACCGATATTCTGTACACTTTTCATCAATGATCAACAACATTTTGGCCCAAAACAAGTTTTACTGAACTAATTATTCATGTCCAATGATACCAGAATACTTTATATTTCAACATTTAGAAGGTCAAGTATTAGCTCATTTTGCAATATCTTGTTTTATTATGAGATTGATATAAATTTTGTAATAATGATACTAAAGTTTAAGCTTTGTAAAACAAGTCTTGACAAATGCTGAATACGATCGTATCTGTCAATAAAACATCATTAATTGACAGAAAGAATATATTCCCCATTCCAAACACACGAATGCAAGCAAATATATTTTCTCTTAATTACCTGACATATATACCTATAGCTATATTTATTAGTTACTAGTTTTAGATCCCTTTTAGCAAATTCCTGTACAAATTCAGTTAAGTGCTGTGTAAAATTATCGATAAATTAGTAATGATCGTTGTTCAGTATTTTTTAAAAGGTTAAGCTATTCTTTTAATCAATTATTTGATTTCTAAACACGCAACTGTCAAGGAAATGTATATGTATATATCTATACGGCCACCTTTATCAATTACTATGTAATACTTCTCCTTGGATTGATTTAAAACGATGATACTGAACAATCCCTGAATCGCAGTGAATTAAAATGTATTGTATGATAAACGAGTTAAAATATGGTAAATGAATCATCCTTTTTGAAATGTACCAAAATCGAGTCTGTAATTGACCATCCCTAAGATATCAACACCCAAGTACATTACGATAATTACAAGAAATCGTATCAAAATCTTAAGACAACGATGCTCAGACTTTAATTCTAGTACTCACCGTATTATATGTAGGCGAGCAAAATTCAACAATCGTTTTGTGAAAATTCACACATTTCCGTTCATTGGTTTGATTTATGCATTAGTTTTACAGCTCATAACCTGAACATTACTTATCCGTTTTAGATTTGCTCATATATCATTTAAATAGTTTATTTGAGTAACACTTGTATACTGCCAACATCACTGGCTATATCACGGAAACATATTGTCATTTTCGTAGTGATTTTACTAAAAAGAAATGAATAAGTAAATTGAAACGTAAAAAAGAACACACAAAAAAAATTGTTTCTTTTCGGACGAATTGGAAATGAATATAAACCAAAAAATGATAATTTTATTATGCATATGACTGCAGGGTGGTAAAACGTCTACAGGTGCGCGTGGTGGATTTGCGTGGTCAAACCCTTATAACTGTGTGTAGTGGATTTGCGCATTTATGATGTAGTACCGGCACTGTAGTTTCATATACAGTTCATTTTTCTTATTTTACTTTCGTATGATCATTTATTTTGTATCTATATCCTGGACATACTAAATATTTAAACATTGGTATCTGGGATTTTTATATGTAAGACTTAAACGCTTTTTATCTTTAATTTCGCCACTTGTAAATATTGACAAATTTGCTTCATGTTCTCACGTTTTGATTTGCAAGAGATTTTATCAAAAAAGTGAGAACATGATAAATTCCTGGTAAATATATATATGAGAACATGATAGCTATGAGGACAGCTAGTATTGTAGACAGTTAGAGACACAAAGAGACCAAATAGAATATAATCGTGGAGCATAGAATATGAATAACAGAAAATCGCATTCGAGTTTTCTGCAGTCAATTAATTATAGACTGGATTCCGAAAATTTCTTGCCTTTTTGGTAAGTGACTGAAAAATGTGACCCATAACATGACAAAACATGAATGATACACAACACATCGTGCTCAAATGGTAAATATTACCAATAATTTTGTGCCCGTCTTTATTTGAAAGGTGTTCTGTAACCGAATGCATGTATAGGATCAAAATGCTGTTTTTTTTATCAATATAGTTTTGTTATTCCTTGTTGCATTCATCGTGATTAAATAATTTTAAATCAATGTTAATATACAAAAAGAGTCAGTAATTCGACATGTTCTTTTAAGAAACAGAATCATTCTATGTTTTACATAATATATTAATTGAATTTCAGTACAATGACACCTTTTAATATGCTATACCGTTTATATTTTAATATTTCGTTATGTGTTTCTTGAATATTCCTTACCTTTTAGATATTTTGTAGCTATATTCATTGTATCAATAAAATATCTTTTCTAAATGTTCGACATATTTAATCATTCCCAAACGAATATTCTAGGTATGCATTTTTTATTCGAAACCAGACTTTCATCTAAATTTAATTCAAAACTGTCAGTAACATTTTATTTAAGACTTCCGTTTTGACAAAAGGTTTTGACAAGAAATATCCAAAATTATGTTATTTGTTGCGCGAAAACACATAAAATTGATAATTGTTTTCGGATTACTTAAAAGTTTTGACATCTAAACTAGATAGATTGCCATTGGCCTGTATTAAATGGTTCACGAATATGAAATATTTAATTATTATTTATTTATTCTGTTAACAATCACACAGTTGTTCATGCGATCTCAATACAACTTAAACATTAATATCAGGTTTTTAATTTATGTCTTCTTTCACACATTCATTCGCTCATTTACACTTCAGTAACAGTACTTGTGATTTAAAGGATGTTTTTTGTTTACCATATACATATATACATATGCACATACATACATATTCATATACATACATACACACATAAACATGTGACCTAATATGGGATTCACACTGTCAGTAAATTCCATATATAATTTATCCATATTAGGTCAAAGACAGTATAAGTTATATATATATATATATATATATATATATATATATATATATATATATATATATATATATATATATATAATACAATATGCGAATGAAAAAATTATTAATATTATACTAAATTTTGCCACTTTGTGTCAAACATTTGATTATTGTTATTATTTTTATAAATATATTTTTCTGTTTTCTGGTAAATTGTCACATACTCAATAAAATAAAAAAAGTCTTGGAATTTTTTTTCATTCTACTCTGATATATACACATTTTCATTAATAACGTTAAAATATTATTTATTTTTGTAAATTTGTCATTTTCAAGAATCATATATATCTTTTGTATACATATATAAGTATTTTCTGGATTTTTTTTATTTATCCAAAAATTGAGATCCCTCCACAAAGAGGATACACAAGGACAGTCACAGAAAAGGTGCATAATAGTTTCTATTTCTGTATTACAAAAGCTCATAAATTTGAGTCGGTGTAACCAATTTTTTAAAGATACGAATTTGATGCTAAAATTCGGTGTATAACTCGATAGTGTATCCACTGTAATTTTTTATCCATAGTAGTATGAAATGGTATGATGTGATGTGTTTGCCACCACTTTTTATCTTCATTAATATTTAACACCTTTGCCCATTTTAGTTTACATTTAGGGTTTTCTTTTGCATAAGATTTAAAATCATTTTAGGTACATGTCCCTACATCCTTTTGTACTTAGCAAAATAATAGAGAAATTTTGGAATACTAGGTCTCTGGATTTTTTCTATATGGTTGTATTTTTATAGCAGTTGTCGAATCTGTCTGGTAATTGCCAAATAAATAGTGAACGGGATACTTATGTCAAACTTGTTTTTAAAATCTTCTAAAGTTAACATATTGAAATTTTCATTTAAAAAGTCACCAATGCAATTTATTCCCCGATCAAATAGTTCAAAAATCGAAAGTACATTTCTATCAATTTTGATGTTCATTAAAGCAAATATAAAAAAAAATCTCAGATACCAAAGTATAAATCAATAGAATGTCCAGGACATAGATACAAATCCGGTAAAAATGGACAAACACGGACCTCTGGAAGCCAAACTAAATAAATGTTAATAAAATATTCTCCTCAGTAATTTTACGGAAATACGAGAAAGACATAAATACGTTTTTTCAAAAATGAGTCATAATTTTCACATAAGTCATAATTTTCTCCAAATATTTATTGTCAAGATAGGAGGAAAAAGTAAAAGAATCTGGAAAAAGACTTTTTAAGAAAATACACCAAGTGGAGTTGGACTAAACTAGTCTTCTTATCCATGATAATTTTAGACTTTTAAGAAAAAAATTAAAGGTCTATCATTCATAATCCCCCTCCCTGTAATATCTTGCAATTACTTTCCTAGCAATTCTGTCAACCTTGGAATTCCATACTTAGTGAATGAATGTGGTATTTAATTCTGCTAAGAATTTCTGACTTGGGTCAGGTAATGAAATGAATAAATGGACTAACTTTGGTAATGATAAAGATTTTACTACAGATATTCTTCCAATGATTGAAATATTTCTCCTTTGCCAATTAGACATACGTTTTAGAACAGAATTAACTTAAATCCTGTAAATAAGTTCTATCATATCTTTGAGGTCAACAAATAAGGTTGTTCCGAGAAATGAAAATGGTTCTTGTAATATTGTAATTGGATACAAATCAATATCTATATTCAAGAGATCCAATTTTTACACAAGATGTTTTAGAAAAATTTGGCCGTAATCCTGAAACTTTGACAATTGATTTACAAGTGAAAGAGCTGGTTGTATTGTTTTTTCAGTCCCATCTAGAGCCAGGGTCGTGAAATCTGCATATTGTATTAATTTGTATTCATTATTTCAAATATTTATTCCACTGATATCTTTATTTTGCCGTATCATAAGTCCCATTATTTTGACAACAGTAAGAAAATATATGGAGAAACTGAATCCCCTTGACGATAACCGCGACCAATTTTGAAGAACTGAGAGAAAATACCATATTGAATCACGAAAAGTTTTATGTCTGTTAGAATAAATTTTACAAGCCTGATAAAATATTCTCAACACTTAAAAAAAATTAGATCTGTGTTAATGAATTTCCAAGACACAGAGTCAAAAGATTTCTCAAAATCTAGAAGTAAAATCATACCTGGTTCGTTAAAAGTTTCTGTCTGATAAATTATGTCATACAATAATCTGGTGTTTTCCCCTATAAATCGCCCTCATAGAAAACCCTTTTCATTTTCGTGAATTAATTTATCAAGTACTGCTGTATATATATATATATATATATATATATATTATATATATATATATATATATATATATATATATATATATATATATATATATATATATATATATATATATATATATATATATATATTATAACTTACACAGTCTTTGACCTAATATGGATTATACACCATCAGTAAATTATATATGGAATTTACTGACAGTGTGAATCCCATATTTGGTCAAAGAAAGACTGTAAACTTTTATATCTGTACGACTGTCCTTTTTGTTTTCTAACTAATGAGTAACTATGCAACAGTGTATTAAAGTTTACGCATTTTATTTCTTTTTATTGAATCGACCAATTTGACGTCATTAATCTGCGACGCATTTAAATTTTATTGTGACGTGATCGAAGGCTTATATACTTCCCATTAGAAACAATATATATATATATATATATATATATATATATATATATATATATATATATATATATATATATATATATATATATATATATATATATATATATATATATATATATATCTGTACTCCTGCTTTAATCTGATACTCACTGGTTTAACAAGTGCTTTCATTTCTACTTCAAACGTTATCTATTTCATTCTAAATCGTTAAATTTAAATCCAAATTAAATATCGATCCACCGACTGTCTTTTATATATACCCAGTATATTTATATCATAATGTCAAATATGTCAAGTACATATTTCACAATCTGTATTTGTTTTGAAAATTTGAAATAGTTAAAAACTAGAATGTTTGACCTAAGAACAGTTTTCTCATGGTATGTGACATATGGCAGACACAATACAACAAAAACAACTTTTACTGCAATTTGAGTGGGAAATTCTGAAATTGAAATTTTACGGCCCCTCGGGCATTGAATATTAACAGAAATCTTTTGAAACAAATTACAGTATTTTAAAATTCAAAATAAGTTCTTCACTTAAAGAACAGCCAAGTAACATCGCCCTTTTATTTTGTTATGAATAAGTGTACGCGATGCTTGAACTAGTGAATTAGGACTCGGGGTTATCAAGTACCTTATGTAAATGTCCTTTTAATAATCCGGAAACTATTTACTTTTCATAAAACTCATGTTTTAACACCAAAGATGGCGAATATCGCAAATATCCGTCATCTATTTTTGCACTTAGAATTAACATGTCGTCCTTAGAAAATGATAATTAATTCCGTGATGACCTAGAATGGATATTTTCTTTTACATTCAATACTGTTGTGAAAAGTGTTGTTAACGTGTTCAGATCATACTGGAATGTCTTGAACTTTCTGGTATTTAGTCAAAGAAAACACTGTCGCTATATTGCTTAATCAATATTTAATTCGATTAAGAACAAGCTTGGTATAGTTCAAATTAGGCCTGATTGTAAGGATTAATTGAATGTAGTGGCCCTGCTACTTGTTCTATTGACTTGTTAATCTTTCACATAATGCGATAGTTATCACCATAAGAAAGGAACATTTTCTAAGAAATACACGTTTTAAATTGTAGCTTAGTATCTTTGATTAGAATTAATTGGTAAATGATAGATTTCCTGTTTGATGAAAATCACACGGATAACATTTATAACGAAATAAACCGTGAAATTGTATTTTATAAATCTGTGATTTTATTTCACCTCAGATAATGTTTTGAATAATGCGCACTTGGATATAAATTTGTAATATGTTTTTTGAAAATGATAGGTACAGACGATGCAATTATGTTAAATTGTATAAATGCTATATCTAGGGAAAATTATTGTTCTAAAAACTCAGAACGAAGCAATTTAAATTTAGATATAATATTTCTTGGTGTACTGATATAAGCATTTAGGGGTGGTGTGTGTGTGTGTGTGTGTGTGTGTGTGTGTGTGTGTGTGTGTGTGTTATACAATTCCACATAAATATGCAAATATCATATTACGCATAAATCACTTACATCTTTATTTAAAGTCCTTAACCTATAGACCATAATGCGTTAGTCTTAAACAGTATAGAAGAACATATCACTCGGATATTAAGTGGTGAAAAACCACAGCCAATTCTACGTGAAACAAGTACCTTAAATTCTTAACGTATGCTACATTAAGTGGGCGTGTCCCAAAGTATTACACCATCCGTGATACATTTCATATCTTAGGCAAATCGCTACACAAATAACCCCCAGACTTGTTTAGATATAATCGGGAATCGAACACGGTGCGCCACCCTTGTGTATACAGTTGCTTTATCAAGTACTAACATTTAAAAAATAAAAGAATAGAACAAAAATGAACTGCACAGTTTATATTTTTATTATATCAAATAACCATGTAAGAGTTTTTACTACCAAACATGTTCATTTACTTAAGCGTAAGAAGAAAGCAGCTGTTTCAAATAGGTGTTATTGATGTTTGAAAGAACTGCATGGATTTGAAACCTGCCCCGGTAAATCAATCTTGCATTTACATTCTGTAAAGGAATATGGGATTTTACATGACATTGTACAAGGCGAATTGACTTTTCTGAAAGCTAAAATTGAAAATGATTAACTCTTGGTAATTCATGTATAAAATGTAATAAAAGTCCATGTATATGCATGCGATTAGCTATGTAAATTGAACAATTTCTGAAAGGTGAGATGCTGTCGATATCTTTGTTGAAAACAAATCAATGTGTATCTAATTTATTGTTTTTCAAACCAGAGCCTAGCACCATAAAACTTGAAAATTTACTCAACTCTGAGAATATTCTCAAGTTGGCGTTCTTACCCAATCAGATTTCAGGATTTGCCACATTTGAGTAAAACTTTTAGACTTAAGTAATTCTTAAGTTTTATGGTGCCAGGCCCAGAGATCCTTATTTTTTCACTGATTTTTTATCACAATTTTATATATACTTTGTCTGTCTTAATACTTTGCGATCTTAATTTCTAATATATAAATAATTGATTTCTTATATTGCTAGTATTTATTGCCTTTGATTACTTTATGTTCTTTATGTACTTGAGTTTGTATTTTTAGTTTTCAGAACATTAAAATCTAAGCGTAATATCAACTTATTACACGCTTGTTTATTTGGAAATTATTTAATATTCTTCTTGTTTCTACATTTGGGCAGTCGTTTTGAATAAAAGAAGCCGTTTCATAAATTCAGTGAATCACATATGACTGCTACTAATTCAAACACATATTATATTTAATTTTTTTATATACTAGGTGGGTGGTTAAAACAAAAATAAACATTACAAATGTGAACTCATGGCAGGCGTGGCGGGTCAACGGGGGATGTTGACTCCTCAATGGCACCTGATCCCACTTCTGGATTTCCAGGGGTCCGTGTTTGTCAAATATTCGCGAGATTTGTATATGTGTCCTGAATATCCTGAAAATGTATACTCTGTTATCTGAGATTTGTTTTTATTTATTACCACCGACATAGTAAATTCAAAAATTAAAACATGATACATACGGGCCCGAAGTCACAAAATTTACTCTTTACTCAAGCTCAACTAACATTTCATGATTTTAAGGTAAAAACTCTCAATATTTATTATGTAACTGGACATTTTGTATATATTGATGGCACACAATTAGAAATAATTGTGAAAGTTATTGATCATGTGAAGAAAACTTAAGAAATATTAAAACAATGCTTGAGTACCTACTCAAATTTTGAGTACGGTACTCAAAGTATTTATTCATTTTTCACATGGAAATCATAAGTGTGATGCAAATTTTTACATGTGGATGATGAAAAATAATAATATGTTTCCTAATTTCTCAAACCCGAAATGTACAAGCGATTGTACAGTCAAAAAAGTTAAGCTTGAATATTGAGTAAATTTGGTTGCTTCGGGCCACGCACATTAAAAGGTACATATAATTGAAATATTGACAAATATACTTTATTTTGACTTACATTCTATCGCAGGACAAAATGGAAGCGACAGACAGCCGTGGGACTAGAGCTTTTGGCAGAAGCAGGAAATTATGCTGCGGTACAACGCATGTTACAGACGAATCCTTACTGGTTTACGTATTATCCACAAGCTACATCCATTATTTCAAATATGGACGCACTTTATTATCGTCAAGGAGAAAATTCTCTGACTTCACAAAGACCGCCTCTTCCAAGAATGTTTATTCATGGCATCCAACAGCACATCAATCACATGGACTCCTCTAGCATGTTTTCGGAAAATCGTAGCTAAAAAGATTTCCCAGATAAATGTTACTTACAGTTCAAAAGATTTTCAATATTTCTGTGAGTGAAGCATATCAAGAAGATACTTAAAATTTTGTTTGTTACACGTTTTGACGTGCTGAAATGATAAAAAAACACACCATTTACTTGGACGCTTATTGTGTGGCATACATGAATATACGCGTTTCTAAGACTAAGAAACCAGGAGTTGCGTAACATTATCAAAACATTTTCTTGACGTCGACGCAACTTTACTGTTTAATAACGCAATGTGTGTAGTGTATATGAAATATACTGGCCGACATTTGTATGCGTGTGTACACAGGCAAAAAAGAATCGTAGACATTCTATACTTTCAAATGTACTGACACTGTTATATTGTATGATGTAGTCGATGTTATTTCACAACATGTATCGGAATTCCGGATTTGATTAAAGACACTCAGTGATATTGACAGTACATTGTATATGTTTGAGCAGTGAAACAAACTGACTCTACGTTACCTTACATTAATTGATGTTAATATGATGTCAATTACTGTTCCTTTGAATACAAATTTCTTGTATGAAATACACAAAATCGTAAAAATCTATCATATATATCCACAATAAATTGATATTTAATATCAAACTTTGTCGCCATAAATAAATGGTCGGGGAAAAGAGTTTTTTCTTTCAAAGTTGCCTTTACGTTTTCAATGATAATGCAAAGGAAATAACGAAAAAAAAAACGATGCTTGGTTATCGGAAGTATATATATCGCAGCACCGAATTAAACTCTACCGGTTTCATTATAATCATCAAGGAGTTTAATATTACATAATTACACTTAAAAACTTACACTTAATTATAGATAGATAGATAGATAGATAGATAGATAGATAGATAAATAGATAGATAGATAGTTAAATAGGTAGGTAGGTAGGTAGATAGATACGTAGATAGATTGTGAACATAGATATTTAAACATAAATATTTGCGCGTGTTGTTAACTACGCGGGCCTAGGGGTATTTTACGCGTGTATGTGTTGGAATACTGTAATACAACAGATAAACATAATATTCCTTACGCTGATATTCAGTTACAACCTACATTTCAAATTGAAAGAACGATTGTAATATAACATGATTCCTTTTCTGTTGTGATCGGTACACATTCAACATATCCACGTCTTTCACCATGATAAAATTGAGGTATAAGTAGTTATATATCTTATCAATTAAATGTTTTGTTTCGAAAATTGTTGTTGTAGGTCATTGTTGTACTATTGCGTTCGTTATTTTTTTTAATGTGTTATTACCCAAAGCCTTTGTCATTTTCCTGTTTGGGATTTGTCAAATCACCTTTTTAACCCCGTTCTCTTGATTTGTTCATGTTCAAGCGATAAGTGGTATTTTTATATCATAAAATCATAACCAGAAATTCATAAAATATCTGTGACAGATTACCTTTAACATTCATTTTGTATTATATCAACCTGAAAAATACTGAAATCTTCAGTAATAGTGTATCTTTTTCGCCTGTATATAATGTTTATATTTCGCAGATGATACGGTGTGCCAGGGTCTATTCAACATATGAATTTTTCATATACCGTGGTAACTACTTACAGATAAGTGTATGTCGCAGGGATATGGCCATTGCATTTATTATCAACATTTCACAAATTCTATGGTCGGTATAATAGCCTTGTTTGCAATTACTATGCTTCACTAAACGAAATGTTACCTGTTCGATAATGGGTGTGGAATCATTAATAGCGATTTTGATCAGGATTTATTCCTCCCTTATTTTTTTATTTGACTGCGAACTCACAGCGGGTGTGACCGGTTAGAAGGGTTTGCTTACTCCTCCATGTCACGTGATCCCACTTCTGGATTTTCAGAGATCCGTGTTCAATATAAGACCGGTCTATTATGGTCTGTAGGGTTGATAGATAGAGTTAATACGTGTTTAGCACTTTTCTTCGATTCTGTTATACTTCACATAGAAAACCGTCATGGGAGAGTCTAATAGATTCAGCTATCGATAAAAAATAACATGTGGTCTACGCTCACCGTCTTGCTCATGTAAATCATCGCTGGGAAATAAAAAGAAAACGGATCCATTGTTTAGTTTCTGAAAAGTAACTTATAAATCTATATTAATTACCCATACTGACACACAGACACCTCATACGTATTCTTCCTATTCTTTACAAAATGATGACAAATATATAGTAGGTACACCTCCTAAGGTTTATTGCGACAGGGCATCTGATAAAGAAAGTTAGATACGGGAATCTCTTTATTGTTGGGACAATTTCCCGTGTCGGGTAACAGTTTGACAAATGCTGTCGTTTTTTGTCGCCCTATTTAAATCTATAATGTTTGTCACTGTCATCTGATCGTCGTAGAGAGCAAAAGAATTGAAATATGTCTTGCCAAGGGGATTATTTATTTTCAGGTATCGGGATGTTTTAAAATGTGGTATAATACATAAGTTTTACACAATAACTTAAATCTGTAACAAAATGAATTATGATTACGCTTCTCTATTTGACACGCCATCGACAACGGCGGTTGTGTTAAATGACATATTAAAACGAACCAACGCGAGTATATCAAAAGACGAATACAGACCCTGAGCTATCTGTTTTAACATGCTTATATGATCTGCAAATGATAATATATTAGAAATATAATAACTTTAGATATTGTAGATAGAAATATCTTTATAGGTACGTATGTATGTATACAGTCAAAACCACTTATATTGAACCCTGTTGCATTGAAATCCTGCTTTACTTGAAATGATTTTAATACCCCGGCTAAGTATCATATATATATATATATATATATATATATATATATATATATATATATATATATATATATATATATATATATATATATATATATATATATATATATATATATATATATATATATATATATTTTGTGTGTATGTGTGTGTGTGTGTGTGTGTGTGTGTGTGTGTGTGTGTGTGTGTGTGTGTGTGTGTGTGTTCAACGGGGCAATAATATATTATATGGGTGTATGGTTAACATATACAAATTAAATATACACATGAATCGATAAATATAAAGATGAAAAATATATTGTGCATAGGAAAATACAATGTGAATTAATAAATGTCATTTTTATTCTGAACCAGATCGTAAGACAGTGAAGTCAAATATTAATTTTTGCATTAACTCATGATTTTGATAATTTTTTAATGCAATTAACATATCTTTTGCAAGCATCGTTCTTTTATATTGTTTATTTGTTTGACATCATCTATATCATGATGTTCTCTAATGATCGCTGAATCAGTTCATTTTCGTTATATCTGTGACTATGTCACTTATCAAAACATTAAATCTAAAAAATCTTTGTTTCCGAATTTTTACATTGATTTTGAATAACACCCAAAGTATAATATAGTTATTCATTCTTTCATCATGCGCTGGGCATGCGAAGTTAAAGTCGCGGGTATCTCGGATAAGAATTAAAACCCTCACTGTGGCACTTTATCAAAAGCTTGTGACATATCCTATAAAGCGGATAGTTGGGTGGGTGGAGGATAAACCAAAACATATCAGTTGATGATTCTATGTTTATAAACACTATACTGTGAGTCATTGTTTAAACGTTATATCCAGAAGGTAAAATACATTGGCGTCCATACAATGTTATAATGTTAATAAACTCTCTGATTAATTGAGAATTAAACCATGACTTGATACACAAAACATAAACTGAATTGATGAACCTGAAAATAAAATATTGATATGGATTTAAACTTTCCAAATCCATTGTTATTTGTGATCATAGCATTCAGTTTTTATATATGTGATAATCATTATTTTTCCGTTCATTTCTTTTGACTAAATAAGTATCTTCATTCAAAACAAAGATGCTCTACATTTTTCAGCGGATTTATAAATTATGTTATATTTTACTATTCCTATCAATTTTTTTTATCTCACGCACTTTCTGAAACGCTGGATATTGAATACAGTAGACCGTGTCTTCAAATATCATGTTTTACAGAGAAAAGAACCGATGTGAATTTTGTGATATTTAGTTTAAATACGAAATCGTGGAAACTGTACGTAGAACTTGCCATGTTTTCCATGAACTTGATTCAGTCATTTTCGCTTACATAATAATTTGCAAAAAATGCATTCACTTACATGAAGATGTCCCAGCACAAGGGATATATATATATATATATATATATATATATATATATATATATATATATATATATAATATATATATATATATATATATATATATATATATATATATATATACATTCGTTAGGCCATTAATACCCCTTGTTAGACAGTTATGATAGCTTTATTGATCATCATTTTAAGGGTCAAGCGTGCATTTGAGGAACATTGGAAAGATTTAGCTAAACACATATCACAGTCGATATATTACACGGACCATGGTGCAAAAGCAATGCCTCATCCTTTTTACTTTAAAAGATATCTGTCCTCCATGCAGAGCTCTCCGAAATAAATGCAAATTTAATATTATGTATGCAAAGTAACTTTAGAATGCCAACACTTTTTGTTTTTTTTATTGAAATTTGATTAAAAATTTGGACTTCCAAATTAAAGCGGTCTATCTAAAACTGAAACAATGTAGCACCAAAAAACTGATGGTAATCTTTAAACATATTTCAGGCAAATTTGAAATTGACACATGAATCTGATCTTACGCGATACATGATCATTCGGCGTGTGGATGATTTAGTATAATACCCACCTTAGATAATGATACCTTACATATATTACAAATGGGTTTGAATATCTTCCTTCATTTAAAGCTATTTAGCCTAAACGTGCTCCTTTTCTTTTAGAATTTGCCCAGAGATAAAACGATAAAAGACGCCAAAAGTCAATTTTAGTATTAAGTGACGACACGGGATAGACCCCCTTGCATAGTTGTAAATCTATCTAGATCCCCTGATAATAGAAGACTATGATCGGAGAGAGCCGAAGAGGTAATAGAAACTGGAAATTCTGTTCGTATATCTACCTTTGGTAAACAATGGTTTCTCTGTATGCAAAGATAGATAAATAACCCGTACATACGGAGCAATCTTCGTTATTTATTATTGAACTCTATAACAACTATACTTTGTAGTTTAAAGGTGAATATACAGTAGGGTATATATATATATATATATATATATATATATATATATATATATATATATATATATATATATATATATATATATATATATATATATATATGTGTGTGTCAATACTACATTGAAATTTACTATGGACCTTAGTTTACGGAGGATGCATTTTGTGTTAGTTAATCAAATATAAAGCAAATACAGAAATAAGGTGGGGCCTACAAACTCAACATACTCCTGTAAATGCGAAGATTGTCGAGTAATTTTAGGGCGTAGAAAATGATAAGCGGTTGGTGTCATAGGTCGAGAGTTCGAACCCCAGTCGGGGCATGGGGATTTTGTAGGTGCCTTGTTGTTTCTGTATTTGTGCTAAATTTATATATATATATATATATATATATATATATATATATATATATATATATATATATATATATATTAAAATGATTCACACAAGTACTGAGATAAATAAAAAAATAAAGAAAAAAAAATAAAAAGAAAAAAAAAAATTCGGCGTTGTGATTTGAGAGAGAGAGAGAGAGAGAGAGAGAGAGAGAGAGAGAGAGAGAGAGAGAGAGAGAGAGAGAGAGAGAGAGAGAGAGAGAGAGTTAATTAAAATAGTGATTTATTTAACGAACCTTTGATATACGAGTTTAATAAATTCAGTATTACATGTAAATGAATGCTAGATTCTATTTATTATATAATTTTTAGAACATGTCTATACTTTGTCTATATTTCTATTACCAATGGGCAATATTTCACTTATAGGTCTTTAAGGCAAAGACTGGAAAATGACGCATAACAATGCATTGATTTCGGAGCTTGTTGCTCACCAGAAAAGTATTCTACAAACTTCCCCTCATAACTTATTAATGAATAAATAATCATCAGTTTATTGTTTTTATTACATGCATGTGTAATCATACAGTTAAAATACAGAGTTTAATACGCTCGTGCAACACACAACACTATTGCAGCTGGATTCAGATATTCCACTGGAACTGCTTTTCGAAATTGGATTCCATTGATCTAAAATATTTGATTACGTCAATTCCATTCATCCAAAATGTTTGATGACGTCTTTAATGTCACATTCATGACGCAGTGTTTTGGTGTGAGTATAGATTCCCCTGTTTTATGAACGCTGAAAGAGGAATGCATTTAAAATTTGTGAACACAATTAAATGATTAAGAGTCATGCAATAATAAAATTATCATAAGTTTTCAATTAAGAACATTATCTCACGGTATTTAGGTTGGCCATTTTGAAGTAGTAGTAGTAGTAGTAGTAGTAGTAGTAGTAGTAGTAGTAGTAGTAGTGGTAGTGGTAGTAGTAGTAGTAGTAGTAGTAGTAGTAGTAGTAGTAGTAGTAGTAGTAGAAGTAGTAGTAGTAGTATAGTATGGGGTAGGATTATGACTTGATTTCCGGGTTGACATGCGCTCATTTGCATGTTTACCGCACGTGTTCCATATCATTATATTAAATAGCAATATTACACTGGAAATGGAATATATATAAATATATATATATATATATATATATATATATATATATATATATATATATATATATATTATATATTTATATATATATATATCATATGATCAGTGTGTTATGCAGCTTCATAACAGATTACATAAATATTTTAATATTTTATAACACGTATAATAAAGCTTAGCGGCGATCTGATTGGCTAACGTGCAGCAATCTGAACTACTTTTATTCACTACCTACGCAAAATGCATTCATCTGAAGGTTAGCAATGAAGTCACTTCATTCGTCCGAAGGTTAGCGACTACGTCACTTGGTTTTTGTGACGTCACTTGAACTTGAATGGGAACTATCGAATAATACATGTTATGTAGATGATTTTAAATTTTTGTTGTATTCAAATCGGCAATTTTGCTAATTTCAGCATTTAATAAAGTATACCTAAAAGCAAATAATAATTTAAAATGTAGGCTTAATGTATGTATTCAGATTCTGCAGACTTCTGCGCAAGTAACCCTTTTGGAACAATTTGGTCAACTGGACAGAAAGGAAACTATAGATTCTCATCCCCAGTCACCAGAAAATGCCGTTTATATTGCATATGTTTGATCACATGATAAAAAGAATCTGTCACGAGTTTCCATTTATATCACGTCTATGATGCTTGTTATGAATTTTCCATTTTTGCTCGCCAGAGGCTCGCAAAATGGAAAACTCAAAAACTTGTATCATAAATGTGATATTAATGGAAACTCGTGATATATATATATATATATATATATCTGCTCTCCAAAGGAAACAAACAGTTAGCATCTATGTTCAGTTTTACTTACAGGTATATCGACTACGTCCTGTCCATAAATAATTCAGAATTTAATAATTACCTCGCCCAGATATATCCTGTTGAGTTTGAGGTCAGTGAGACGGCAGAGAGCAACACCTCTGCTTCTTATCTATATTTCCTCCTGTCGATTGGAAAGGACGGTCAACTTCAAACCTCCCTTTATGACAAACGCGACGATTTCAATTTCCATATCATGAACTTCCATTTCTAAGTAGTAATATTCCATCTTCTCCTGCCTATGGCGTTTTCATTTCACAACTTATACGTTATGCCAGGGCATGTTCTTCTTATGAATGTTTTATTCTGAAAGCAAAACGACCATCCAATAAACTGCTTACACACGGTTACGTTGTTGAATGCTTGAAATCGTAGATTAAGAAGTTTTATGATCGATACGGGAATATTATTAAACATTATGGAGTTCCCCTATCAGGAATATTAGATAGTATTCTGGAGCACGACAACAACAGACTGTGATTCCCTTTTGCCAATTTTGCTTTTCACTGAACTTGACCTTCTCAACAAATTTGACCTTTTCACCGAATTTGACTCGTTCACCAAACTAGAAAGGTTTTCATGGAATATTTGAGACGGGTGTGACATATATATATATATATATATATATATATATATATATATATATATATATATATATATATATATATATATATATATATATATATATATATATATATATATATATATATATACAGTAAAACCTGCTGTAGCAGTCACCTCTATTTAAGGATTACCGTTGACTGCAAACTTCAATTAAATTGAACCTGTTTATAGGGGTCACCTAAAGGTACATAAAGGTCAATATTTTCTGGTCCCTTGGGTGGTCCCTATATACAGGTTTCACTGTATATATATATATATATATAATATATATATATATATATATATATATATATATATATATATATATATATATATATATATGTATATATATAATGAAAATAGATAAAATCGAAATCATTTTTGGTAATCATAGCTAATGCCCCTTAAATTCATTTCAGTCTGATTATTGTTTTCGTGTACCTGTCGAACTAACAATACTACCTATGTTAAATCATAAAAAACTTACCTAGTTTCGAATACGAAATATATTACGTTTATTAGCCGAACAATCTACAACTAAACAATTGCAAGGTGTCTTGTACAAAATTTATCACGAGAATCTCATTTTGGTAGTAAAGGTAATACTGGACCCAAATCAAATAACGTTCTTCATTTGTCGTTTACCCGACTCAGCATGTTAATAACACTTATGTATGCCTTTAAAATAGATTGAAGCCATCGTGACAACAAATATAAATCATCACAACGTCGTAAATAAATATCAAAACAACAATGATGGCATTACGTCAACAATTATCAAAATGTCACAATGAAGCCATCATACCAACAAATATCAGACCATCCCATCATCGTCATCACGAAAATAAATATCAAAACAACAATGATGGCATTACGTCAACAATTATCAAAATGTCACAATGAAGCCATCATGCCAACAAATATCAGACCATCACATCATCGTCATCACGAAAATAAATATCAAAACAACAATGATGGCATTACGTCAACTATTATCAAAATATCACAATGAAGCCATCATACAAACAGATATCAGACCACGCAGCATCGTCATCACGTAAATAAATATCAAACATTATAATGATAAAATCAAGTCAACCACTATCAATTTATCACGACGCAGATATCAAGCAAACAAATATCAAAACATCTCAACCAGTTCTTAATGAACATAAAATCAGTACATCACAATGCGTCTCATCGCTGTCATCACATACATAATTGGCGCCATGGCGTTAGCATTATCAAAATATCACGTGTTCACACCTACACACATAAATGCGTTAAAACGACATCAACATGGGTCTCAGATAGCAGACATCATAATGGCGCCAGAATTACAGCGATATCAAATCACTAAAACTACGTTATCAGAAATCAAATTTCAATACCTAACAAAGACGTTACCACGACTAGAAATATCAATAGATCAAAACTACATAATCATGCCCACACATGTCTACACATTCCAGCAACATCATCATGCCCACACATGTCTACACATTCCAGCGACATCATCATGCCCACACATGTCTACACATTTCAGCGACATCATCATGCCTTCTCATGTCTACAAATTTCAGCGACATCACCATGCCCACGGATGTCTACACATTTCAGCGACATCATCATGCCCACACATGTCAGCACATTTCAGCGACTTCATCATGCCTTCTCATGTCTACACATTTCAGCGACATCATCATGCCTTCACATGTCTACAAATTTCAGCGACATCATCATGCCCACACATGCCTACACATTTCAGCGACATCATCATGCCCACACATGTCATCACATTTCAGCGACATAATCATACCTACAAATATAAATACATCAAGACGACGTCGTCACGCCCAAATATGAAGACATTTTGACGGTATAGTCATACATTTAGCTAGCAATTGACTAAACGATGTCACCACGTCAATAAATATCAAAGTAAATCATTAAAAGAAATTATAACCTCAACGAAGAGAAATATCAATGACGTCATCAATTCAGCATACATTAAAGCATTAGGATGCCATGATATGCAGATGGACCAATACATACACAACGACGTAATCACGTGCTCTTGTTTAATTACAAAACAAGAAAAACCACTGAGTATAATGCATTAATGCATCATAACGATTCCACCATGTGTAATATAATACAGATTCAAATCCGGCAAAAATGGTCAAACACGGACCTCTGGAAACCAAGAGGTGGGATCGGGTGTCATGGAGGAGTAAGCATTCCCTGTCCACCGGTCACACCCACCGTGAGTCCACAGTCAAGTCCAAATGAAATACGTGAGGAACTAATCCTCGTCACAGTTGGTACAGACGTCTCAACAACTGTCAACGAAAAGGCACCTCAACATTTCTCCCAGTGAAACAGAGTAATCGCAAACAAGACTATTACACCGACCGTAAAATTTGCGGAACATTGACATCAAATGCGGTTTTCGATACCCCTGTGTCAATAATTTGTTTGTGGGTGTGAACTGAACAAAGTATGCTGTATGCATAGCTAAGTTATATATTTAAAGAAAACATTAAATATTCTAATTTGACAGATTGTATCTTCGTCGACTTCGTCGGGTGAACTCCAATCTTGAATAGCTGTAAAGATTGAAAATATGAAATGAAATCCGAATTGGAACATGAAAACTATCTAACGCCATGGAGTCATCAACGAAATACTACGATGTCAACACGTAATTTTAGGTCACATGTTGACGATGTTGTCACGGCATTATTAGATACATGGTTTATAAGTGACCTGGTACCTAATGATGCATAGTCAATATAAAGCATACATAGATGTTTCCTAGTGGCTATATTGCACTCAATACCAAGTCTTTAACAAGCCATATAAAATATTTACGTCGTCGATGACCTAATCATCGTCTATAATTTAATATTTAGAATTGTGTTTGCCATAATTAAAAGCATATTCGATATGTGTCAGTCTTTAAACAAGATTATGACGTCATCTCTATTGTTAGTGAAATCTGTGTTGCAACTGACCTGGTGTATTTGCGCTACGGACCCGGTATGGTAAAATACCTGGCATATTTTACAATGATTTGCCGATATTTTTTTCTAGAGGTGATTCACTGCAACCACATTTTCAAACAACATTACAGTCAATTAAGTATTACTTTAGTCGCAAATTTGTGAATTAAAACAATACCACGATACTATCACAATTAACATACACACGGATGTCTTTACGTATTTGTAATACATTTTATTTCATCAATATCGCCACGTAATCGCAAAGCAATGAAAAGCAGTGATGTAGTAACAACATCGTAAATTCGTTGTCGTCACTTATTTGCAGATGCAGTCTTGTCTCAGAAGAACACAACGGAATCGCAACACGATCAGATGAAATGATATTAAATCATGTGGAACGAGTGACCAGTCAATAATTCATCATTAATAGCGAATGATTGAAAATGATTTGAATACCTTCATCTGCAAATAAAATATAATATATGTCACACGGAACGAACAGTGTGACATATCTACCAGAGAGATCTAAAATTCTTTTAAAAATTACCTAGGTACAAAAAAATAGACATTGGGATTAGACCAACGAAAAATCCAACTGTATGGCAGTAATATTAATTCTCCTGAACAAAAAACACAGCCGTAACTACATTATGTGATTCGCAGAAGTGACCTAAACGATTATTCCTTAATATTTCTTTGCTGCACCAGCAGTGGTTAGGAGCACATGCCTAACATCCAAAGATGCTCTCTAATTTCTTGAGCATTTGTATTGGCCTTTTAATTTGCAAAAAAAAATAAATTCGGTATTATGTTTATAATATCTATATTCCTATTGAAAATCACGTCAAATGTCAACATTTAGAAACGTTTACGGTCGTTAAAATGACCTTATTTGCAATTACAATTCATAACTTATTTCATTTAAATTTTCTTGTGAATGCCCGGTCAACAAGGATACTTACTCACTTATGTCGTCTTATCCCACCTCTGGAGTTTCAGGGGTTCATGCGTGTCCAATCAGACAGATTGAGATATATGTGTCATATTTGTATATACTGTCTCCTGATGATTGATACTGTGGTAATTGGTAATTCCATGTGCTACAGTGGGGATCAGGAGGGAAACAACAATTAAATGTTGTGAATGTAAATTTGTGTGAGCTATAGCATAAAATATGTAAATACGTAAGAGATAACAAAGAGGTGATTAATGATTTGCATGTTGATATGTTTTATCATAGATACGCAAAAGTTGTCTGAAAACACAAGACCACTGACATATCAAATATTTTCAACAATCGCTTTGTTTCCAATTCTTAAGTTGATATTTTGCTCATTAGTCTTTTTAACGTGATGAACTATCGGCAGGCATGACCCATGGATATATGTATTTACACGGATTTGTAGAATTGCATACAAGAAAAAAGGAACATTAGAATCTTCGTTTCGTTCACCCGTACATGTCACGTTTTAATTTCATTTCGCAGTTTGTCACTTGTTTTCGTTCTCTCTGTATGTCATCAAAACACGTGTCATTCGATTGTAAACGGATATATATTGAAGCGGTTGATACAAGAATTAATCAAGCATAGAGAGTCACAAGCAAGTCCATTGAAGGATATACTAATTTTCGAAACTAAGGAACCAGAAACAATAAAAGCCCCCTCATCTTCGTGATGTTAAGGAAGAATGCTTTTTTACTTTATTTCCGCTCACTTGTTCGAACTCTGGTGACTATTGTTTGCAATTATTAAAAACTGGGCTACTTCCTTCAAATGATAAAAACGTGTTATGTTGGTCCATTTACATCCGATCTCTAAACGGAATAAACCCTCAACCGCGGTTCGGATCTCTTTATATTTTCATCGCTTGATGCTTTTGTAAGAAGGCGTTTGATTAAAACATGTTTTCCCTCAGATTAGAAGCGATTAATATAGATAAATGGTGGACTACTCGAACACGTGCTTAATCATTCGAGACATCACTTTTAATAACATCGAATCTAATGTTTGATGTCATAAATATTAAAATGAGTATACTTAAAAGTTTTTATCAAAGACTGTCAGATAGTAAGCTTACAAAATTATTTCATCATTTATTCAGTTAAAGGGCCACCACCTGTGCTTTTTTTCCCAAAATTCCCCTTTTTTACTACTTCGATTGAAATACAATAAAAAATTATATATATATATATATATATATACATATTATATTATATATATATGTATATATATATATATATATATATATATATATATATTTATATATATATATATATATATATATATATATATATATATATATATATATATATATATATATATATATATATATACAGGCATAGAAAGTTCTTACATTCCTCTATATCTTATTAGAACTGCTTGGGAAATCCAGGTTTGGCACTTTCTCATTTGTTATTGATTAACTCGACCTTACTATTTGTATATGGATACAACACTGGACCTGACTTGATTTTCACAAAATATATAGGAATATAACATTTTTACGCTTATGTATAGATTTTATATGTTATTGTGCATCAAGTACAAGTAGTTAAAGTAGAAATCAAAATATGTTTCCTATGGTAAACCCAGCTAATGACCCATTAAATACCTAACAACTTTATAAAAAGTGTATTTACTTGGACTTGATAACGTACAAATTTATGATCCGGCGTTTTAGGTTTTGATAGTTTTTTTAAATAAAAACTTACATAACATCATCAAAACTTAAAAACTGTCATTTTTTCATTCAAATGCATTCGCTTCAAATTGGGATTCAGATTTTGAAGGTAAAACCGATGAAGTGCCAATGGTTATTCAAAATCCAAGTCCATTAGAGTATAAAAAGTCTCACATACCAAGGTATAAATCATCAGGATGTCCAAGATATAGGTACAAATCTGGTAAAAAAAATGAACAAACACGGACCTCTTACGACAAACTGGATATATAAAATGATCTTAACATGCAGAATTATTGTTAATCACAAACAGGATCGGACCGTTTCCAGAAAGCGTCAACGTTTCCTGTTAGTATGTCATACCCGTCACAAATGTTCCATGGAAACTTGTAGAGTTCAATGAAAATGTCAAGTTAGGTGAAAATGTCATTAGCCAGTTTTAGATCTGGGCCCAGGACCATAAAACTATTCTCAGACAAATGTTTACTCAACTTCAAGATTTTACATTAACAATCGGGGCGGTGTAAATTTAGTTTCATATTGCCCCAGTGTATGTCCCGAGTCATTTATCTTATCAAACGTTTTTATACTAATTAACTTATATCTTGAATATAGATTTTTATATACATGATACATATTATATATATACATTATTGACCTTGGTCATTTATTGACATTTTACAAGACGTTTTTAATCTTTTTAAACAGGTATATATCTATTCCCTGTTTTATGCCACAAAACGTGCTTCCTATTTGATTTTTCAAGTGTTTTATATCTCTTGTTTAGTTATTAAATAATTGATCAAATATTATGTTTTGAATAATGTTCAAACATCGAAATTAAGTGAATAGGGACATAAATTTGGACATGTGTCCTGGAATAGATTCACACTGCAACTTAACAATTTTACCTAAGTTGAGAAAATATTCTTAAGTCGTTTCATGGTCCACGAGTTTTCATTTTTTACTCAGATGAATAAATTCTTAAGTTTTGAGAATAAAGTTTTTCTGAGAAATTTCTTTGTTTATGGTCCTTGGTCCTGATAAGCGAGAAAGAATCACCGGATATGGTCGTGCTCCAGAATACTAGCAAACATCCATGACATCATGTTGAACAAGATCCTTGTATCGACCAAAGAGCTTCCATAGTGATGGTTTCAAGCGGTTTGCAACGTATCTTCGTGTCAGCCGGCCTGGCTCAGTCGGTTTCGCGCTCGATTCTTCATCCTGAGGTCGTGAATTCGAGTCCAGCCGGCGGCAGGTTGGTTTCCTGCCCTTCTGATGAGACAGTAAAACTCGAGGTTCTGTGTCGCAGTTGTTGTCGGCACGTTAAAAAACCCTCACTGCTCAATGGCCGTAAGTGCCGAGCATAGGCCAATATTTGAAGCCCTTCACCGGCATTTGGTAACGTCTCCATATGAGTGAAAGATTCTTGAGTGGGACGTTTAAAAACGACAATAAACAAGCAAACAAAAAGGTATCTTCAGGTGAGTAGTTTATTGGCAATTTTTTTTCCAGTCAGCATAAACTCATGGCGGATATAACAAGTTGATTGGGACATTATCACTATTCCATGAGAAGTAATAAAATTTCTGGATTTCCCAGAATTCATATTCTTTTCCTATGTATATGGCGGTCGTCTTTTCTTACCGATTTTGACGAGGATCGTGATTCTTCAATTATTTCATTTCAATATAACTATGGACTCATGGCGTGTGTGACAGTTTGACAGGGTTGACTTACTTCTTCATGTCAACTGATCCCACCTCTGGGTTCCCAGAGGTCCGGATTTGTACAAATGTTTTATGAACCTTCTTGTAATTAATACTTTGGTACCTGTGATTTTTATATCATTTACGGTTTTACAATTTGGTACTTTAAAAAATAAATAATTGACATATTTTATGATAGATAAATTAACATATTAGATATTGTTCAATGAGGGGACACCTTGTATCACGTGAAACGTGAATCTAATATAAAATGAAAAAAAAACAACAACAAAAACAAAAGAACAAAAAAAAAAACCCCCCAAAAAAAAACCGGAAAAGCAGTTAAATAGTACAATCATTTTACAACAACTTCCACTGAAGCAGAGTTTTGAGATTATGTTTGGTATATGTCTTTGGTGCAAAAATCTTTCAACTTGAAAATGAATTATATTTGAATATTATACGCACTGAATTGACAATGTTAATCGCCATGTTGTAACACCGAAGGGAGGGAGTACTGGAATTAAATATCAAAGAGGCATTAAGTGCACATATTTACTACATATGGTGCATAGTCGTGTTCGATATGTTGTCCTTTGTAATAGAATGAATTGAAAGAAGTTTCGCCCACAAACAAATCTTAAGTTGCCCCGCATACCAAATAAATGTTACAAAAATTCAAGTGAAATAAGGTCATTTTTAAATATATATAACAATAATTTCGCTGACAATAACTTTTCCATTTTGACGACAGAGTGCAGATAGGTAAAAGGTAAAAAAGAGCTAAAGTAATCGCCCTACAACAGTTGTATACCAAACATAGACTTTTTATTTATCAGACTGGTGGTGTAGTCATAAAAACTGATACATTGTATTTTAGATATAATGTTAATATGAATTAAAATACGCTACATAGACTAATCAACCAGAAATGATAATTAAAAGTAAAGTTTAAAGCATATAATAAATAATAATAATAATAATAATAATAATAATTGTTTGTTTCTTTGTTTATTGTTGTTTAACGTCCCACTCAAGAATCTTTCACTCATATGGAGACGTAACCCAATGCCGCTGAAGGGCTTCAAATTTTGGCCTATGCTCGGCACTTACGGCCATTGAGCAGTGAGGGTTCTTTAACGTGCCGACACCAACTGCGACACGGAACCTCGAGTTTAAGTGTCTCATTCTCACGGCCTCACGATCAAGAGTCGAGCAGGCTACCGACTGAGCCAGGCCGGCTCAAATAATAATAATAATAATAATAATAATAATAATAATAATAATAATAATAATAATAATAATAATAAAATAATATGATAATTTATTATTATATTATTATTATTATTATTATTATTATTATTATTATTATTATTATTATTATTATTATTATTATTATTATTATTATTATTATTATTATTTTGTTGGAAGCCAAAGAAACAGGAAAATTATATAACACACCCAAACGAGATAAATATTTTTAATTTTGTGTAATGGTACCCAGATATTTTATAATAATGTCATAGCTGAGGTGCTCGCAATTTGCCACAATACATTTAGAGCTATGTATAATAAAAAATGTGAACATAATGTTTTATAAAAAAAGTGCCGGGACTACAACACGAAATAGACATTGTTGACAATTTTACGCCCTTGTATGATACCACATTAGGTTTTGAAAGTTGAAATCTGCATCTATTTTATATTCGAGCTCAACCCATGAAATCTTATTTGCCAAAACTATCGTCTTGAGCATTAAAATGTTGTTTTTTTTCTATAACTTTGGTATGATGTTGATAATATCTATTATATATAACTAGATCATGTTGCCATTATGCACAGGAATTTGTTTTGATAAAATTATCAATAACTTTCTCATGCATTTAACTGTTTAGTATTTGGTGAACTAAAGTGTGAACTATTTACAAAAAAGACATTATTAACCTTTTTTAAATTGGAAAATTCAATGCAGATATCATTACTACAGAAAAACAGTATTCGCTATATAATAAGTTTATTATAGAATATAGCTTTTCAAATTCGCATTTCGGTGTAAAATCGAACTGCAATTAGTAAATTTTGCAACAAATGTATGTAATATTAGTAATGAAATTATTGTTCTTATTATCCCGAATTATAATATGTAACATTTTATCAACTTCAGTCATTCATGAAAAGAAATTGCAATTTCATTCCTGTTTCAAGTTGTTTGTAACACGCTATTATTGCACTGAGGTTCATAAAAGAATTCAATTGGGTCGGGCATTTCATGCAATAAAGATATTAACTCGTTATTATTTTCTTTTCTGCTCCTAAACATACAACTTAAAACTTGCTGATGGGTTTGGTGTTTGCTGCTTTTCGCTGCATGACAATAAACTCATTCAATTTACAGGAGAGCATTATATCTCTAGGGTAATTCTTTAATTTGATTTAAATGTTACCAGTACTTCGTTTAATCACATTTTCATCATCATTAGCTTTATTATCGTGATCTTCTCACCTAATCGGATCATGATGTGTACTGTTCGAATTTAATCAGATGTAAACTTCAAATCCAAATATGGCTGCTGTTCTCGGGTCGCTTATGTTTTTGAAAACAAATTTCCAGATGTGTGGCTCCGAATAAATCGATGGTGCCGATGATTTACACGACTGAAAATATGATAATAATGATACTCAGTCATCATGCAATATTAATAATAGGCATGATAACTCACAAAAAGCTAAAAAATATCAACAGATGTTTATTTCATTTCATGTTGTATTTCGTCAAGTTTCAGAGACAGAGGTATTGAATATGATTTTGGTTAATACAATTCTGAAATTAATTACTACTCAAATCATTAATTATACATTGTTGTGTAATAATATATTTCGCTTGTTACACTAGGTGTTTATTACCATTTTAGCCTCTGCAAGTATATTTATCTCAGAAACAGTATAAATCATTCTTTCAATGACGACCAAAACATGAGACATGATATTTGTTTCTTTCAATTCTGAAACATTTATCAAGTTGCATGCGATTGGCGTCTTACGCAGGTGCAACAGGAAGTGATCTTTGATCGCAGATTAACAAATTCAGAATACTAGAAGCGATATCTGTATCAAAAGAAAGTCAGACGCATTCTGTACAATATTGCATAGTATCATTGGCTGATATTTATTTCCAGCTGTTAAAGTGTCTTAGATCTACCGAAGTACTCATTTCTCAAAGATATGTTTTATCAAAAGAACTCATATAATTTATCGATAATTATCAATCCTTGTATGGAATAAATTGAATGTGTCTGCTATGTTTAATAAAACAGATTTTTGAAACACTGTTATAAAAAGGTATAATGATTATAATGTTATTATTATTATTATTATTATTATTATTATTATTATTATTATTATTATTATTAGAATTATTATTATTATTATTATTATTATTATTATTATTATTATTATTATTATTATTATTTATTCTTTCGTTTTTAATATATCTATTATTTTTGTTTTTCCTTTGCAGAGGAAAAGGATATTTCAGAAGCGGATTGTTGGTGAACTACTACAAATTTTGAACTTTCCTTTGAATTTCAAGTGACAGCGTTTGACGCCTTATAAGACGCAGCCTTCGTTTCAAACTTTAATAAAACATCGCAGATATAAAACCAAACACTCGAAGAGAGTACCTTATTAGAGAGTCACGTATAAGCCAGAAACAGACCCGAGGCAAGTCGAACGCTCTATCATTAGACCACCACGAGTAGTTTATTTGTTATATATATGTCGGTCACGCACCGAATTTGAATGTGAACATTATTCCAGTAACAATTTTTATTTTAAAAAATGATAACAAAATTAAATATTATATATATATATATATATATATATATATATATATATATATATATATATATATATATATATATATATATATATATATATATATATATATATATAATTAGAATGTTGATGAATTTATAAAACAAAAATGCTGGCAATGAAATGAACACTGCCACACATTGTGTTTTTATAAACTAATGACAGATGATACCATAAGAATGTTGCCATATTTACATTTGAAAATTAAACTTGAATTGAAGTACAAACATTTGATAATTGAAACTGATATGTATGGTTTAAACTTCACGAGAGAGAGAGAGAGAGAGAGAGAGAGAGAGAGAGAGAGAGAGAGAGAGAGAGAGAGAGAGAGAGAGAGAGAGAGAGAGAGAGAGAGAGAGAGAGAGAGAGAGAGAGAGAGAGAGAGAGAGAGAGAGAGAGAGAAGGATATATTATGGGAGCACATCTTCAAGCTTCCGGTTTGTAATAAGATCTAGACGAAACTTCCCTTCTTTGAATTAGAATAACGGTACAAAACAGTTAAAAATACCCACCATGCCAGGGACACATTCTTCACGATACAAGTATGTTTCTACTGGCAAATATAAGAATTTAAATTTAAGTATAGAAGAGAAATGGTTCTGCCATTGCCTGTTCATTTTGTAATCGTTAGCTAAAACTACCCAACACGCAAAGTGATACGACATTGCTAAGATTCCTAATGCCATAATTATACTGGACTGAAGCTCCAGAAATAAAAGACTATTTGCCGATAGTAAATACAAATTTAATTATCTTTCATTTCCTCAAGTTTACTGTTATCGTATCTTATTTTCGACAAGCATTTGTATAAACTATCAGTAAATATTGATATAATTAATTTAGATATGAATAATTAAAACGTCACGAGAATCGATTTCCCAATCATCTTTGCATGATCATTGTCTATCTTACACGAAACAGACAACACTTTCTGATTTGATGTGCATTACCTTTCCCCGTAGCCGAGTAATTGGCTATATTGCAAGTCATTTGATTGTAATTAATACCTTGTATCTACATGAAATGTATTCCCAATCACATAAGCGGTCCCCGTTAGACCAATTTACAATCCAGCACACGCGCTAATAAACTTTGATTGGATGTGCAGTTTTCACCGAATAGGACTAGTTAATATTAAATATTAACGTTTCTTTTAATTAAATTGTAATTGAAGATATCTCGTTATGAGTGAAAAAGAACAAACAACGCCGATAGCTTGATTGATAGATTTGGTCGGACGATAATTTTCTAGATTATCGTAGAAATCTACACTCCAAGGGTTTCTGTTTATTGTCACGCGATACCTCGGCATATGTACTTGCAGCCAATAATAGTCTCAATGACAAAGAGAAGAATTTTGCTCCGTTTTCTTGATGATTTCATAAATCATTAACAAGAGTCCAATACCTAAAGTAGCAATAATAAAACAAAATTCTAGGTGTAATTTTAACACGTTTTATTCAAATTATTGGCACCGAAAAATATTGACTTGCACTTTTAATTCGTGAAATATTTGTGTACTTCTTAATGTGTTATGGCATACCATGAGAAAAGATAATGTAATCTAATATCCAATAATTTTACATTATTATTCTAAATATCATTCTACATAATTATCAGAGTCAGGCGGATATAATAATTCTCATTGAAAAACGTACCACACACCAAACACACACACACATACAGAGAGAGAGAGAGAGAGAGAGAGAGAGAGAGAGAGAGAGAGAGAGAGAGAGAGAGAGAGAGAGAGAGAGAGAGAGAGAGAGAGAGAGAGAGAGAGAGAGAGAGAGAGAGAGAAAGAGAGAGAAAGAGAGAGAGATTAAAGAGAGAGTTAAATATATATATGTATATATATATATATATATATATATATATAGATTGTCAAGGAGTAGTGAGATTCAATAATTTTTATAAAAGAATAATTGTACCTTATGTACATATCATGCTTTCAATTCTTGTTATCACCATTTGTAAATAAAAAATGTAATAACATGAAGTTAAAAGTGTTTAATATTTTTTTCATTTTTCAAAAAAAACTTTCAAAAGAATTTTGGTACGTGAAATAACTATTGATAACATTAGTTTAACAATTAATTATACAGGCATGCACATATATAGACATACAGGTTTTTATTTGTATATAAAAAATATCAGATATAAAGGTATAAATATCTAGAATGTCCAGGATATAGATACAAATATTGTATCAAAGTATCAAATTTCAAATTAATTTTCTGGTTTTGAACCAGTACATACGCATAAGCAATGATTGCTTATTTAGTTCTGTTAAATTCCGGTTTTATCCCATCTCGTCAAAATTCATTCATTTATATGACAACGCCATTAGCAATTGGTGAAGTTTAATAGCGTTAGACGTATATTCAAAACGTATACCAGGAAAGTAGGTATTAAATAAAAGTAACATTGCACAAGTTTGCATTCTAATTAATCAAAGTGAACATGTACAAAATATGTCGTTTGACAGGTCATTGATATAAGTTTGCAATTCACAAGTTTGCGTTCTAATTAATCAAAGTGAACAGGTACAAAATATGCCGTTTAGCATGTCATTGATATAAAGCCCTTATTTGAAATCGAGGGTATACATTTATTTGCATTCAAATAATATTTAAAAAAAATACATGGCGTGGAGTGTATATTTCCTATCAACATTTAAGTCACCTTTTTGTACTTCAAATAAGATGGCTGAACTTATAAATCCGACAAATGTTGTGTTTATGTAATTTTAGCCAATACTTAAAAATCGCCGTACATGGTGTAAACAGGTGATGCCACTTTCAAATAATGTTTTTGCTGTAAGCTTGTCATAATAAAAAATCCATCATGTCATGTTTGATCAATATTTTCGTTGATTTTATATTGTTGTCTGGCCATTTGTACTGTACAAACTTTGGTACTTATGATTTTTTTATCTAAATATTATATCCATTTTTATTTCTATTCTAAAACGTTCCCTCCTATTCTATAAAATTTAGAATAGATATGACTGACACATATGATATTATATCTATCTTTATTATCATTCTCATATGTTTCCTCATATAAAATAAATTTGGAATAGATATATTTACATACTGATATTTATTTCCTTCAGTGCAAGGATACAGACCGGTTGCATTTATATTCAATGCTTGACACGCAGCTGTTCAACTATTACGTCATATGAAAACTTCCCCCCAAAAGTCAATTATATAGAATGAATTTCGTATCCAGCTGACTACAGATTCACAGAAAATGGTGATATATATAAATATAAGGATTGTTTTTCATTTTTTGAAAAACATGGAATATACATGCAATAAGAGTTAGTAAAAAAAAAATCAATGTGCAGCACTTCGTGCTGCACAGAATTTTTTTCCATAAACCACTGCATGTATCTTCCATGTTTTTCAAAAAATGACAAACAATCCTTAAATAATTAGTCTGTCCGTTGTCATTCGAACATTACATTGACTTTAAATCACTCCTATCTATTTGAAGGAAAATTTAATGGCAGGTGATCATTGTCAGGTAGGACTAATTTTCATTAAATAAATCATACTCATCAAGTTAAATCAGTCGCAATTTTATCATCCATATCGTCTCTAACATCTGTCGTCAATCCCGGATGAATTTTACTACATCCTAAAGGTCATGCGTCACAGGAATATTCGTGTGCCAATAAATTCCAGTTTAAAGATCTCTATTGAACTGACAGAGAAAATTAGCAAAATATAAATGACAAATCGATCAGAGTATTAAGAAAATGAAATAAAGTAAATTCTAATTGACTTGATACAGAGAAAAGAAAAAGGTATGAATACAGAATTGACACAATAGAACGCCGGTCCCCGGCGCGATTTACCTGCGCGGCTGGGCAAAAAATCTATAACGTAAGTGCGCACAGATAAATAAATTGTAGCATCTCGCAAACTTAAGTGTTAATCAGAGAAATTAAACGGATTACGCACATCAGCGTCTTAATGTAGCGTGCATATCTTTACGCGGGCGAGAGCTATAAATCAGATAATTTAAAATGAAAAATAACGGGACGAGATAAGAGAGAATTGGCAATTTTATAGGTATATGCAATACCGGAATTAAGCGATATTTTTATGTTTTACGATTCCGATTGGTGTTGTGATATTGATAAATCGATGAACCGTAATCTGGAGATAGAGCAGTGAGTTCGTAGGCTAAATGTTTCCAGTTCGAATCTGGATAAAATATAAAAGTCACAGATACCAGAATACTAAGCGGTAGGTTCAGGATACAGTATAAATACGGTTGATTTTGGACAAACATTGACCTCTGAAAATCAGGAAGTGGGGTCGGGTGTCACAGAGGAGTAAGCATCACCTGTTAAAGAAGTAAGGACTAGTTATTTGTTACACAGATAGTTGTCATTTCTTCGTCAAGCGAGGATAATACTACAGATCAAAACCCTATTCACGATTAGCTTGACATGCTAAAATGAGATCCTGCACATTTGTCCAATGTAAAGGTCACAATATGTGGCATTTCATCTTTTATTAGCTAGTCACATCTCAAAGTCACGACATTGATGATCACGCGGGTCATCTTGTTATCTGAATTTGTCCTGTCATATCACACATAATTCAGCGCGGTTCCTGCAAATAATAATAATAATAATAATAATAATAATAGATATATTCTTCTTTTTCTTCTTTTTCTTCTTCTTCTTCTTATTATTATAGTAATACTTCTGACCATTGATTGAATGTTAAGTATAAAATTTTAACTTGATATTCAAAGTATGACGTGCGTCGGTGTCTCTGGGTGATCTGGGTTAAAATGAAATCAGAAATTTGGGAGAGAAAAAAAAACAAGTAAAGAAAAGCTGAGTTGAGACACCCCCTCCCCAAAAGGAGTAAAATCCAACATCGAACAAATATAACTATGACAATTTGAAAAGTAAATCAGTTCATCAATTGTAGATTTCATTTGCTATATAATTTATCTATTACTAAGTAAAATGATATGATCAAGTATTCGCTTATATATAGTTACCATGCGTAATTTAGGGTAAGAACGAATATTTTCATATCAAAATGGATCGATTGATTTTTGTATATTGGAGGGATAATAATTTCACATGTAATCATAAGATAATAATCGCTGGTACCAACATTTCGTCAAGGTTACCATTTGTTCTGGCCACGTGAACGGAATAATCATTTTAATTAATAAAAAGTAAGTTGTCAGCGAAGAATTTCTCCTTAAATGTCCGAATCCCACTTTTATTGCAGTTGTGGTCAGTGAGGTGTGCTGGTGAGCGTGTGCGCCATAGTCAGGTCCTTAAAAAGAAAATATTTGAACATATTGCAGGTAAACGATAAGATCTTATATCATTAAACATGACCAATGAAGGGAAAAACCTGTAGCAACTGATAGAGTGTTATTAATATAATCAACCCTTCAAAATGTATTCTGGAAACGGTAATGCAAATGCGAACCGTGTGTTCTTTATTTTACCTGTTATACACAAACGCAGACATGAGCCAGGTCTCACGCCATTTAGTTCACCAATTCCCCCAAGGTATAACCATTGGGAGGCCTGAAACAGACATAAAAGGTAAATCAGGCTTTTTCCATCAAAGTGCATCAGTTGCAATAAATTTCCTAATCACAGGTAAAAAGGTATGCCATATGGGCTACTTTAATTTGACATGAGAGAGAGAGAGAGAGAGAGAGAGAGAGAGAGAGAGAGAGAGAGAGAGAGAGAGAGAGAGAGAGAGAGAGAGAGAGAGAGAGAGAGAGAGAGAGAGAGAGAGAGAGATTTGCGCCAGCTGAAGATGTAGGCGTATGTTTGAAGACAACAATTAGCTTTCTATGTTTAGTAAAAATTGTTTAGGTTCTGATTTTCTTACATTTCTTTTTTGGTTATTCCCCTTTAAAATTACAAAGATTACTCATATTTCTATGTTAAGAAAAAATAAAGAAAACAATGTAAATTTGATGAATCCATGCCTTCTCAATACACTGTTCCAACCTTAGTATCATGGCATAATTGCCTAACTTGTTTTTGTTAAAGCTTTAAGACAAAGACAAACATAATTTCTAGAAAAAGCATTGGAATAAATAAAATGCAATGAAATATTAATTTCAAATGAAAATTCTGATTGTCCTATAAAATAGACAATAATGCAATATGATTTTACAATATCAATGGTTTTAGTTGAAGTTATTTATAGTAAATGGACGAAAATATGACTTAGGCAGTTAAACCTAGAAGCTAACGATTTCATGTCTGTCTTTCAATTGCGTAAAACAATACCTTTTGATATAGAATTAGTTCGAAGTTTATTTACCAATTTCACTTTTTTATCCGTTTTAAATTAAAGTAGTAAACTCATCAAAACATCTCTGATGACCACTTGTCTCTTGTCGCGTGTAAAAACTCACAACAAAGCAGTGGAAGTTTATTAAACTTTATTAACTATGCTACTGCCCGCGTAGACATCTCTAATATAACGCTTAAAAAAATTGCTAATTTCCTGACATTGGGACAGGGGTACTTAGCAGCAAGGACACAAGTGGTCGTGAGGAGGTTTCTGCAGAATATCATTATTATCGTTATTATCACCATCATTATCATGTCGTGTTTTTATCGTTCTAATAATAATAATAATAATAATAACAATAATAATAATAATAATGATATTAACAGTAATAATAATAATAATAATAATAATAATAATAATAATAATAATAACAATAATAATAATAATAATATTAATAATAATAATAATACTAATAATAATAATAATAATAATAATAATAATAATAATAATAATAACAATAATAGTAATAATTATTATTATTATTATTATTTTTTTTTATTATTATTATTATTGTTGTTGTCTAAATATTTTATTTCCCCTTATTTTTTACCACCACTTTAATCGATTGATTTACTTTAAAAAGAATTACATCGTGGATAAAAGATTTTTGTCTATGTGAAAGCAAGGAAATATCTTTTTAGATTTATCTGATACACGCTTTACGTGGAAATTAACGACATTGAAATAATTAATTGGAGCATTAAGGAATCTGATTTCATCACTTACACTTATTGAATTAGGTTTCAACAGAAACAATTTGTATTTTGCCCTTTAGTAATGGTATACGTAAACATCTTAAAAGTGCGTATCAAGATTCTTTTTGATATATATCTTAGGCTGCACATAGTAGAGATATGTTGAGTTTTCATTGTCGAATATCCACTAGAGACAATACGGTGGATTCTTCCTTTTCCATTCTAGCTGATTCCTTCTCAAATTGTTTGTTCTTTTTATTCATTATTCACAATATTTGTTTTTTTGTTTCTTTCTTATTGGTGTTTCTTAAAGCCACACTCAACAATGTTTTAGTCATGGTGGATGCTAGTTTATAATGAAGATAACTTGGATACAGCCTATCAGGGAATGACTAGCCATCGTTCGCAAGTAAATTTCATAAACATTATACTAAAGTGATAATATGGCAAAAAGGGACCAAAACTAATACTAAAGTCGATCGCTTCTGTCAATAAGACTTCATCAGTTGAGCTATAATTTCAAATAAATGAAGAGTTCCAGAGCAAAAAGTGGTATTATAAAATGCCAAAAATAACATGATTGTATACTGAAATCCCCCAAACAGTAACCACTGTAAAATGATGGCTATCTTAGCTTTTGTTAATCATTTAAACGGTGCTATTCATTCGAAATGATATCTTTGTATAAAATTATCATCTGGTAATGAAATAAGCAGTTTTGTATACCATCTGGGACTCAAAGGTCCATCACCACTGTAACGACCCTGTGATTATACATTTTACACAGTTTTGTATACCATCTGGGACTCAAACGGTCCACCATCACAGTAACGACCCAGTGATTATACATAAATAGTTTTACAAAAAGTGACCGAAAACGAATGTAAGACGATCGGTTTTTCCAATAAGCTTCCATCAGTGGAACACGAATTTAAGAATTTTCCGGAACAAGCAGTGGTATTATATTTTAGACGTACAAAAATGCCATCATCTGTGTTTTTACAATACCCACACTACATACAACACAGTGACAAATTGTTTACATTTCATTTCCATGTTTTTTATGTTTTACATCCGACATAGGATTGACAATATAAAAATAACAAATACCACAGTATAAATCTTCAGGATGTTAAGAAAACATATACAAATCTGGTGAATACTTGACACTCACGGACCTCTGAAAATCCAGAAGTGGGATCAGGTGTAATGGATGAGTAAGCATACCCTGTTGACCGGTCAGACTCACAGATCACGGTCAATTGCAATTGATATTGATATTTACAAAGCTAATTCCGAAATGCTAGAGATTATGATATTGTCTAATTTAAATTTAATGGTGTTTCCCCAGCTTGCCATGCCTTCCGAATATCCCGGCTTTAAATCTTTTCTGAAACACACCCTTGAGATTCGATGTAACTATTTTATTATAATAGGACATAATGGCTTTAGTTTTGTGATATGAAATCCCAAATTATCTCCTTAAAGTCAAATGATAAAAGAGAGCCCCCTCGAGTTCATAATGGATTTTTACCTAGGACACACACACACACACACACACACACACACACACACACACACACACACACATACAAATATATATATATACACACACACACACACACACACACATATATATATATATATATATATATATATATATATATATATATATATATATATATATATATATATATATATATAGCATCGAAAATCGTTTTTAAGACGTCAATGAAGTACCACAGAAACGTTCTATTATTTTATTATTTATTTTTCGATGTTGCAGTACAGTAAAAAGACCTAATAAATTATTCTTTGCATTAACTATTATTTCATGAAACATTTTAAATTCATGTGATATACATATATATCCCCCAAACCAGTTGAGTTTTGTTTTCCAGATAAGGTTGAACTATCTGAAGCTGAAGATATAAACTGATAAATATGGAACAATCTAGTAATTATTAAATGAATTGATTACCTATACACTACTGTCACATCCTGTTTGGTGTAATGTTGTTATATAAAATTACAAATGTAAAAAATAATCAATCGGAGGTTTAGAAGACAATGTAGGAGTACGAATCCCCTCTCAAATTGTCACATCCACCGCGAATTTACACTGAAATTCAAATGAAATAAGCAAACAAAAATCAGCATTGAACGGGCAATTCAACATGTCGCTCACCTAAACACTGAAATGACAAACAGGGTAATTATACCGACGGTGACATTTGCCAAATATTGACATTAAATTGCGATTCCTTATATCTTATGACAAAAACTCAGTAACGAATTTGCCTTTGTATATATGAAATGATCATACATGGAATACGCCCTGCATATCGGATCATCTTCGAAATATAAACACCATATGCAGGCCAAAAAAGGTAATGTAGTAGTCGCACTTCAGTCTGGGTTATTGTCATTGTCATTCTTAACTACAATGCATCAACATTGTGTTTTGTAAGTTGTACTTCTAATAGGGAGAAAAACGTACCTGGAATTAAGAATGAAACAACAAAGCACAAATCGGCTCTAACTACTAATTATATTTTCAGGTTTTAATCATTTTGAATAATGATATTTCTTTGTTGTATAAAGGTACATTGATATGAAATGATATAAGCATTTGTTATGTTTGTGTTATCGCTATTTAACATCCCGCTAATAATTTTTGATTTAAATGAGCTGTCACAAGGTTTAGGTACATTTCCAGAAAGTCTGACCTGAAATTTGACGTCAATGAAATGAGGGTTATTTTGCATGTCGAGCCTGCCATGACATGGGACATCCCTTGCAAATCTGATCCGAAAGAACGCGACATCCACTCCATATACCAAGCGATTGGCGAAAGTACAATCACTTCTGTTTTCAAATATCTTAGGTATAACATGACACTGGAAATCGAAACCAATACCTTCACGTTGCTAGTCGAACGCTCTTCCACTAGATCGATATCAACATTACAGATTTACATTACAGATATTAAGACTCATGACATCTGAATCTTTTCATTTAGTGGGCACCATATTCAGAGTAGATACAGATCAACTCAAACTGGCTTTCTATATTTATGTTTGACATTCATTGTGTAACTGATTCTAGTTTTCAAGTAGCTGAACTATCCTCACTCTCTCGGACTATCTTCGTCTTCCGTGAACGTCTTTTGTCGAATTTCTGGTTCCAACCATTAGTGAGCGATTGTCTATCCACACAACACTCGTTTAATTGGCCTAAGTCGTTCAAATCCGATAAATACGTGATGATAATGGCTTTTGACATATTGTATTCACTAAACATGGAAATTTGTGTTAGAATAACCCATCAATCTAGAAAACGGTCCAAAACTTGCATTAAATACCGCATTTTCACCATTTCCTGTAATTTGCAAAGAAATTTGAGAGGACAACTTTTTCATTATTTTACGCGCTATCGCTTTCTTGAAATGATTACTGTTTCTTTGCGTTTATGTGTATTCGCTTTCTTCTCATCAGTTTTACTTGAAAGGTTCCTTTGCCTTAATGGAGTGATCAATTGCATGAATACAAATTTAGTTGGCTCTCCATTTTCTCATTACATGAACACTTGACTTCAATACGGTTTAAGATATTCATAATTCTGAGTGTAAGAGGAAAGAACGTAAACAGATTTCCAGACATTTAAAGGGAAGCGCGACAGAGACCCGTGGGTTGATATTTTCACAAATCGATCGGTAATTAAGCGACTATGCAAATTTCCATAAAATATTTTGCACAAGTTTTTGTTGGAAATTGTCACTTTCTACCAATTCTTATGATAATTTGTAGCAGTTATAATAAGATGGTAACAAGTCTTTGCTCGAAAGAGAACGTTTGTTTTATTTCCTGTTGAAATCGGTTATCAAAACTAGACGTATCTAATTTCTGTTTGTTTGTATGTTAAGCTGTCATTAAATATACTTCAGGTGGCGACTATGGCCGCGATTGTTAAAGGTTGTGCAGGTTTCTAGTCACCATAAGCGGCAAACATCACATCACATGCTCTGCATTGTCTCTTAAATATATTTTCTGTCTCTCTGATGTGTCCTTTCATTTATATGTGACATCTATGTCTCACTGTTCTGCTGTACCACTTACATGTGGTGTTTGTTTCACTTCTCTGTTATCACTCATGTGTGGTGTCTGTCCCACTGTTTTGCTGCATTACTTACATAAGGTGTTTGTCTCACTGATCTTTATCACTTTGATGTGGTTTCTATCTCATTGTTTGCTGTATTACGTATATGTGGTATCTGTCTCACTGATCTTTTTCACTTTCATGTGATATATATCTCACTGTTCTGTTCTCACTTACATGTGGTATCTATCTCGCTGTTTGCTGTATCACGTATATATGGTTTCTCTCACTTATCTGTTCTCACTTACATGTGATTTTTATCTCACTGTTTGCTGTACCACATATATATGGTTTCTGTGTCACTGATCTTTATCACTTACATGTGGTGCGTCTCACTGTTTTGCTGTATGACTTACATTTAGTGTCTCTCTCACTGATCTCTTTCTCACATACATGTGGTTTCTATCTCAGTGTTTTGCTGTACCACGTATATATGGTTTCTGTCTCACTGATCTTTATCACTTACATGTGGTGCGTCTCACTGTTTTGCTGTATCACTTACATTCAGTGTTTCTCTCACTGATCTCTTCTCACTTACATGTGGTTTCTATCTCAGTGTTTTGCTGTACCACGTATACATGGTTTCTGTCTCACTGATCTTTATCACTTACATGTGGTGTGTCTCACTGTTTTGCTGTATGACTTACATGTAGTGTCTCTCTCATTGATCTCTTCTCACTTACTGTGGTATCTATCTCACTATTTTGCTGTATCACGTATATGTGGTATCTTTCTCACGTTTTCTTTATCACTTACATGTGGTATCTGTCTCACTGATCTGTTCTCACTTATGTGTGCTGTTTGTCTCACTGATTTGCTGTATCACTTACATGTAGTGTCTCTCTCACTGATCTCTACTCACTTACATGTGGTATCTATCTCGCTGTTTGCTGTATCACGTATATATGGTCTCTCTCTCACTTATCTTTTCTCACTTACATGTGATTTTTATCTCACTGTTTTCTGTACCACGTATATATGGTTTCTGTCTCACTGATCTTTATCACTTACATGTGGTGCGTCTCACTGTTTTGCTGTATGACTTACATTTAGTGTCTCTCTCACTGATCTCTTCTCACTTACATGTGGTTTCTATCTCAGTGTTTTGCTGTACCACGTATACATGGTTTCTGTCTCACTGATCTTTATCACTTACATGTGGTGTGTCTCACTGTTTTGCTGTATGACTTACATGTAGTGTCTCTCTCATTGATCTCTTCTCACTTACTGTGGTATCTATCTCACTATTTTGCTGTATCACGTGTATGTGGTATCTTTCTCACTTATCTTTATCACTTACATGTGGTATCTGTCTCACTGATCTGTTCTCACTTATGTGTGCTGTTTGTCTCACTGTTTTGCTGTATCACTTACATGTAGTGTCTCTCTCACTGATCTCTTCTCACTTACATGTGGTATCTATCTCACTGTTTTGCTGTATCACGTATATATGGTCTCTGTTTCACTGATCTTTATCACTTACATGTGGTGTCTGTCTCACCGTTCTGTTCTCAGGTATGTGTTGTGATTGTCTCACTGTTTTGCTGTATCACTTACATGTGACCTCTGTCTCAAGGCTCTGGTGTATCACTTACATGTGACCTCTGTCTCATGGCGCTGCTGTATCACTTACATGTGACCTCTGTCTCAAGGCTCTGGTGTATCACTTACATGTGACCTCTGTCTCATGGCGCTGGTGTATCACTTACGTGTGAAGTTTATGTCTCATTACTCTGTTTTATTACATACTGGTGGTATTTAATAACAATTGAAACACTTTTTGGCATCAAGTGATTTTTCACAAAAAGTTGTAACAGGAAATTTTCAAATATCTAGTCATTGTACATCATAATACTTATTTCGTTCAATAGTACTCTGATTCAAAATACAAATACACAGTGGTTGAAATAAAAAGTTGCTAACAGACAATATAGATGAAGTGTTCAGATACCAGGACTTTCCAGTGAGAACGAATTGTGCCGCATTTATGGTTGACCTATTCCTTGACTCACATACAGACGTTTTTATACAAAAACTAAATAAAATATAAGGAACATCTTTCGCTTTTAACTTGAAATTTAGCTACACTGACGATGTTTTGTCAATTGAAAATGCGAATGCCGATACATCTCAACGAACTAGGACTTAAAAGACACAATACAATTCAACACATACGCACAGACGGAAATTTACAACTGAGCTAT